>WUAP02173225.1:0-23612 GCA_015163945.2 Stichodactyla helianthus | reverse complement strand
TATGTGGATCGATTGTGACTATAGTGGATCGAATTGACCTGGATCGATTTGACTTTGGGACGAAAGTACCGGATACCAAATTATCATAATAAGTTATTAATATTTATATGAACCAATGTCAGTAATGATCATTATCAAAATAATGAATGTGAGTTTACTTCCATTAAAATATTAAATAGCATATAATACTTAATCTGATCCTTCTCAGCATAATTTTATGTGACTCAAATCTTACCCAAGTGATTTTGAAAGGCTCTGATACTCTACAATAGCCATATCATCAGGTAAGCCAAGTTTGCTGGCTTCACTCATCAGGATGCAGTCTTCAAATGAATGGCCTGTTGTAGGAACACCAAGGCATCTGTCATGCACAAAACAAAAAAAAAAGGGATTGCATTATGAATTACCATGGCCAATTATGAATTGCCATAATATCATTCCATGCTAGCAGAGTCATACTTGATCCCTTCTCATCTTGTTTGTTAGTCACATAATAGCACATTAAAGGGATTGCATTATGAATTGCCATAATATCATTCCATGTAGCAGAGTCATACTTGATCCCTTCTCATCTTGTTTGTTAGTTACATAATAGCACAAAGGGATTGCATTATGAATTGCCATAATATCATTCCATGTAGCAGAGTCATACTTGATCCCTTCTCATCTAGTTTGTTAGTTGCATAATGGCATAAAAGAAAGCAGGACTCTGTTTGCAAGGAACCACTATCACAACCATGAAACCATGTGACAGGTTTTAATCTCTACCTGGCCATTTCCTCTCTGACATTGTCTGCAAACAGCTTTGGGTTCTCTAGTTCCTTTGATTCAAAATATATATATCATAAATTACATGCATCTTTTTGTATAAGTTTAAGGAGGCTTGAAATGGTTTTTGAAATGGCATACACTAACAAAAATGGCCTTGAAAACTTTTATCTGGGTAATTAATGTATGACAGAAAGTAGACCCAAAAGACCAAAGACCATAAAGTAAAGATTAGAATGAAACTGAAAATATGATGTAAGATGTTGCTATGACAACAATAGAACACTTCAAATGTACACAAAGTTTTTCATTAAAAAAATCATAACTTAAGAACGGCACAGTAAAAATCGTTTAAAATGGGCTTATTTTAACTTCATGATCCAATCTTTGATTTGAAAGAAAAAGAAAAAATTTTGTAAGAGGAAATTCTTAAAAATCAATAAAGTTTATTTTAGGATGTTCCCTCTTACAGAATTTTTAAATTTTTTCTTAGCACTTACGAACCCTAAAATAAATAACCACAAACAAAGTTTAAAGAAATTTTACCATCCAGTTTTTAAGTTATTTATTAAGAGATTTTTTGAGGACAAAATTTTGATTTTGATTTTGATCTATGTGTTGTATACACCATTAAGAGTGCGCGCACGAAAACCATTTGGAGCCTCCTTAAGTTAAATGATGATTTAACTAGTGATTATTGTTATCAATTATTTCAGTACTTACATATTTGCAAAAATTATAGTTTATGCATTATTTTACATTGACTGTACTACTGTTAGTAGTTTTGCAGGGGCAGATCCAGGATTTCTAAGGGGGGTGACTTTCAAGACTTGCAGTCATGCACTTTGGACCAGAAATCACAGATAACCCCAAAAACATGTGAAAAAACATCCAAAAACAAGTGAAAAAACATCCAACACAATAAAAACACCAATATATAAAAACAACAGGGCTTGAAATAAACAGAAAATAATGCAAATAATGATACAACAATCCAAAGTAAAATAAATGTAAAAATTAAATGTCAAAACTAAATTGGTTTTTTGAGTGATTAATAACGTATTTATAATGGGGGTTTTCTACAAAGGGGGAGGGGGGGAGTAGACTAGTCACCCCCTTCACCACCCCTGGATCCACCCATTTTGATATGACTTTGTGAAGAAAAGGGACATGTACAGCACAATTCATATCATTATTGATATCCAAAATTATTATACATTTTCAATGAAAATCTTTTGCCATTGCTCCATTTAAGGCAATATCACAGCTTGGCATGTATGTACCATTGCAGGTCTGGAAATTGTAGTCTCCATCATGATCAATCAGCATGAACTTCAAGATGAATATAATTACTAAGAACCAAGACTAGTAACTGTGAAACCAAGCATACACGTTGTCTATTGGTTGAATATAAATTTCAGAGTTACATGTAAAAACTTACCTCTCGAGTTGGTGTTCTGATTGGCAGCAGCTCCAATTCAGCTTCATGATACAACTGACACATGATCATCATAAAAAGCTGCAATCTGCATATTAAAATCAATGTAAAATGATTCAATAATCAACGTCTGCAAGCCTTGAAATTGAAATTACGATGACATCTCTACTAGTAATTTGCTTACATGGAGCCCACTTTAGATAAAAGTAAAAATGAATAATTGAATCAGACCTAAGAAATCTTTTTTTCCTGTACTCTGAGGTAGAGATACATGTAATGTGTTTACTAGCATGAGAAAACCAAAAAATTATAGTAAAAAACTAATAGAACATTTTTAAAATGTGTGATTTAGTTTTTCCCTATAATTATTTACTTGATTTTTTAATGGTTTTCTGATGCTAGTTAGCATTACAGCTATATATCTTGACCTCAGAACTGAAAAAAAAGATGTTAAGATTAAATTATTTATTGCAGCTACTTTTATCTAAACTAAAGTTGACTCCCTGTGATTCACTCACCCACTTGGTCCATCATAAACCCAGGAATAGATATCCTGTCAACAATATACAACAAAATAAAATATTCTTATAAGTTTACTGGGCATGAAAAAGTGACAGTGATAACAACAGGAGCAGGAGCAACAACAGCACCATCAGTAACAGCAGCAGCAAACACAAAAGCAGAGAGGAGGCCACAAGTAAATATAGTGTTTACCACTGTTAACTGTCACCCTTGTTAAATAAAGTTCTATTCCATTCCATTCTATTCAATTCTATAAACAGCAGCTGAGCAGTTTCAAAAGCAGCATCATCAACAGCATCAACAGCAGCAGCAGCAACAGCAGCAGCAGCAACAGCAGCAGCATCAACAACAACAGCAGCAGCAACAGCAGCAGCAGAAACAGAAACAGCAACAGCAGCAGCAGAAACAGCAGCAGCAACAGCAGCAGCAGCAGCAGCAGCAGCAGCAACAGCAACAGCAGCAACAGCAACAGCAACAGCAGCAACAGCAACAACAGCAACAGCAGCAACAGCAACAGCAGCAACAATAACAAAATTAATAAACTTTTACTTGTACTCACAGGTTTGCTGATATATTTCACACAGATTGGCTGAACTGGACAACCAGGTATAAATGCCCCTAAAACAGAATGTGTTTACCACAACACCTGATTAGCATCTACCTGCATTGTATACTTCTACACACCTCCAATACTTATTTTCTGTTGTTGTTGCTGTTTATTATTATTTTTTATTTCAATAACAATGCCAATGTTTTAAGTTTATATTGTGTCATATTTGAATGATTTTATATTTGTATACTATGCATGCAAAGGCTAATAATGGTTAGTAATACTGGAAGTGATGCTGGTTTTGGTGTGCCTATTAAGCTTTTTTACAGTACCTGCTTTAAAGCGAATGAGTGCACGTCTGTTTGTACATGTTCCTATAAAGAAGATAATAATAATATTAATATTCAGTATTGCTGGTACAGAGAAGAATTGGGTTGAGGAATGTAACAATGGAATAATAGCCCACTTTTGATATTTTAGTTGAGTGATCGCACACAATAAGATCTGAGTTGAGGCTCCAGGGAAACAAAAGAATAATTATGATTATTTTGATGTTATTGTGCTTGGTAAATGATTAGATTGAGTATCTTTTTTGCTTCTTGATCATGTTACCTTGCTTGAAGAAATATAACATACTCGATCTTATTATGTTTATTTCATATTATTCCCCAGAGCCTCGATTGGGTTCTTATTGTGTGTAACCAATCAACCAAATATCAATAAGTGGGCTATTATAGTATTATTTAATTATATTTTAATTTGTTTGTAGACTCTTTGTGGTTTTATCTGTTTATTCATTTATTTATCCCTTTATCCCCTCCCTCCCTTCTTCCAAAAATCCATCCATTCATTATTAATATATACACTACCTTCAGGACAGATCAACAGATGGGGCCACTGTCCTCTTGTAGTTAGAGTCCTGTATTTGACATCTTCAAGAGATTGAAGCCTTGATTTGGGACATTCTCTTCTAACACCAATTGACTCTATGGCCATCAAGAGGGCTGTAAACCAACAATCAATTTCATGACTTTTTTTGGAATGGTTGACCAAAATGTTTTGAAGAGAAGAAAAATAAGCAACAAGCTAGGATATTTTAGGCAGGTCAATCATGTGACCTGTTTTTCAAATACAGTATCTATCTTCCCTGGCTTTAACCTGCTTGAGCTACATACTGCAAGTCAGTGCTACCTTAAATGTACTATGTTATATAGCTTTGTGTTTAAATTTGAGTTAAATGCATGCATGTTCAAATGTATTACAATGTAGATCTTACGTACAGGCAGTAATAGGACTCTGTAGATTTTCTATTTTGGACAATCCAGAGGGAACCGTTTCCACTAGACTCAATAACAAAGTGTCCATGAATGATGAATGGGGTGCAAACACACAGATAGGAGCTTCTTCTGGTGAGGCCAACTTTCCTTTGATTCGTACTTTATGGAATCCATTAATATACAGCAGTAATCTAGTGAGAAGCTGCAGGACTTTCTTGAGCTTTCTATTATCAATAATAGGGTAGAAAATAGATGATTAAATACCAAGGATGTCAATAAATATTAATTATTAAAATTCACAAAAATTAATATGTATAAAAAGTTCAATTAATTTTTAACTCAATTTGGATCAATAAAGCCCACTGACATAGAAAATCATAAAACAAAATGCTGATTGTCAGGGACAGTTATACCCAGTTCCAAAGACTTATTATTCTTCCTCGGCTTTCCAAACCTGAAGAGTGAGTAGTCAACCTCTACTCGAATCCAAGGGTATGGATACATCTTATTAATTAAATGTACAATTCTTTCAGTTTAAGATGCAATACACTATTTACTCCCCTCTATTAAGGAATATGCACCATGCCTGGAGACTTTCTTCAATGATAGGCAGTGTAAATGATCTGTTATGCTATTCATTGTTATGAAACATGGGCTCCAATCTAAGGTGAATGTCCAATGATTGCATTGGAATTTAGAAGTTGGTCTTTTTTTTTGCAGGGGAAGGAAAACTGGGTCTTTCTTGGTGTTGCAAGCTTCTTTGCATTCTGGGCTAGGGTTATTGTTTTGCAGGGTGTTGTTTAGCTCAAAATTCATTGTTCTTAGCTACTGTTTTATTGTCTTCATGCCTCAGGTGCCCTGCAACACCAAGAAAGAGCCAAAAAACTGGAGACCCTGGAGAACAACCCTCAAAACACAGGAGAGAACCAACAAACAACTCTACTCATATTAGATAGCAAGTCCAGGAATGCATTTAGTGTGAAATGTCAGCAAATAAGATCTGAGCTTATGTTTTCACTAATTAATTTAGATTTTAAACTTTTAATTCAGTTTATAATTATGGCTCATATATTATGTACTAATAAAAGTATTACATCATTTTTATATTATTACCTTTTCCAGGTTGGAAGAGGTGTTTTATAATCATGACGATCTGTACCATATGTTATCACCATGCTCCAAAAAACCACAGACAAGAAAACAATGAGAAAAATGGGAAGTCGAATGGGAAATATGAACAAGAAACCCAAAAATAGCTGAAACAGAAAAAAATTCACTTAGTGTTGTCATAGCAACCAGTACACAGGAATCCCAAGAAAGTGAGATGTGATCTTTTCAAGCAAATTTACAAAGTTTATCTTATGATACTGTGACCACTGAGCACCTTTGAAAGTGGAGTTTAAGTTTTAAGACAGGGATCATAGAGTACCTTTGAATTAAAGTGTTGTAATCAAGATTAAGAAAGAAGTGGTGGGTGGGCTATACTTCCCCAATCCTACCCAGTCTGCACAGTCAATATATTAAAATGAATAATTAAAGGCCCACTTGCATCCACGGTCCTTTGTGGTTGTTTATTTTTGTTTTGAAATGGTACCATTGTTAGAAGAGCACACTATCTGATTGGTTAGAAAAGATAGCGCTTGAGTTTTTCTCCGATTTATATTATCAGAGGATTTTGTGGAACTAGTAATTTGCACAATTTGCTCGATTTTCTGTATGTGAGAAATTCATCGAAGTGTACAGTGCACCTTGGATGCAAGTGGGCCTTTAATAAATAATATTAAAGTGCATATAACACCTACAGGATCTCTTCCTGATTCGAAAGAATTTTCATAATAAACAAGAATGGCATTATCCGTTTGTTGATATCTCTTTTTGTTGCAGAGATATTCAGTATGCAAATTAGAAACTGATGACATCATCAAAGGTACCTAGTTAAAAGTCATATCATAAAATAAGAAATATCTTCCTAAAAAATAGTCCAATTTGGTTGAAACTTCATACATTTATGGTAACAGAGTAGAAAATTTTTATGGTGTGTTTAATTTTGTTACCATGGCAACACTCTAGGGTCCAGGCCATTTTGAGTAAAAACAAAAAAATTATAATTTCTTGCTTTATAATTTGAGAATATTTTTTGTTTTAAGTCAAAAAAGAGAACTTATAATGTTCTAACTTAATTTAATAACAGAAAGTTGAAATGTGCATCCCAGAAGAAAATAACAATTAATTATTTATCTTCAAAAGAGCCTGGACCCTAGAGTGTTTCCTTGGTAACATAATCAAACACACCATAAAAATCGTCTAGTCTAATACCATAATGTATGAAGTTTCAACCAAATTGGACTATTTTTTAGGAAGATATTTCTTATTTTATGATATGACTTTTAACTAGGTACCTTTGATGATGTCATCAATTTCTAATTTGCACACTGAATATCTCCACAATGAAAAGAGATATCAACAAACAGATAATGCCATTCTTGTTTATTATGAAAGTTCTTTCGAATCAGGAAGAGATCCTGTAGGTGTTATATGCACTTTAATAAATGAATTGATAAGTAAAGTACTCATGATAGCTAGCAAAATGCATGCAGCCATATGATGATATTAGGGGCAATAATCATAGAATTAATTAAAAGTCTTATCCTCTCACATAGTTGTAAAATCTAGCTGTATTTGCTGATTTATAAGTTTTATAAATTTACATATAGCAGCCATTATTCTAAATGAGAAGTTAATTTAAATGCACAGCATATATATTAACAAATTATGCATTTAATGAAGCATTACTTGCATTAACTATCATATTAATCATACTTATCATTCCAAAATCAGAATGTTATTTGGAATAACGAAGAGCGTAAAGTAATATTTGACAATAACATACATGTAATGTCTCTATTTCTGGTGTGTACAAGTGCAGGTTACATCTAGTCTATGGCTGGAACAGACCTTTTTTGAGTTCATAAAATACTGCTGTATTGTTGATTATAGACTCATTAACTCAGAGTTAGCCTCATGTCACTGTCAAAATATTCAGACATAAATATCAAAGATAAAGCAAAGAATGCACAACTTCAACAACACAGCACTTCCACAGCCCTTCATGGACACTTGTAAATATTCTAGACAAATACTAGGCTAACCTTGAGTAAAAGAGTCAACATATACAGAGCATTTTATAAACTCAAAACTGCGGTATTGGGTATTCTTTACTGACATCAGATAGCATGTTTTTTTAATTATTATAATAATTTATTTGCCTAAGTTGGACCTGTTAATCCTTGAAGAGAAGATATCTTACTTTTGACATGCAAATTTTATTAGTCATTTTATAAGCATTTATTATGGAATTGAATTTTACATTCACCCTTTTTAAAAAAATTATCTTGACTTTTTACGAGTGTTAAAAATCTTACTAGTTTGCTGGTGAACTCATCCACAAGAACTTCAAATAACACTCAATGATAAAATTCATCCTTAATGCACATCAGTATGCAAATTAATTCAATTAATAATAAATAACAGTAAAAATAAAAGCATATCCACAAGAAATATATATATATATATGTATAGCACTTCTGGTTACAAATTATTTAGTTTTGTAATGTAAACTAGCAAATTTGATACAAGTTGCATGACTAAAATCCCTGCTAAAATCCTATCATATTAAGCACTCAATTAATATGAGAAACGTTAAAAATCTGATTGGATTAGCAAATGAATAACAAACATCATGAGTATTGAAAGCCAAAGCCGTGTCAGCTTACAGACGGTCAACACTCAGAAAGTTTAACTGAAAAGGTTAACTATTAGTCCAATATACAATTATTGGAATATTTGTTAAGCGTTCATATAGAAACATCAAGGCTTATTAACCACAAAACATTAAACCTCACTTCATGGAATAATAAATAAATGAGTTAAATCTCGAGAATTTCTTCGTCTATATATTATGCTGTCACGTTCCAAATAAAACCACCCAATAACCTCTTTTAGACTTGCAAGCACTACATCAAGAATATTAAAATTCATGTCGCTATATACGCAATAAAATTTCAGATTCCAGCTTGTTCTAAATATTTAACATTCTTTTAAAAATGCAATGCAATGTATTAATCAGAAAAAAAGAGAAAAGAAAAATGTTATAACAATCATTTTGTACCTCAATTTTCTTCCTCCACGACAAATGCAAACGATGTTTGAATGGGTTTTTTATCGGCGGCTCACGAAACACTGTAGTTCGGTAAAACGTCTCGATTTCTGTTCTAACGAATGACTGCATTATAGAAAAACTAATAAATCGCTAAACAGCTTCAAAGAATTAGAATAAGAAGTATTTTGATTGAAGAATGTGAGACGATAATCGAAAATATGACAACTCTCATACAAACTTGTTGTGGTCGAGTTGACCGAGGGACTGGGGCTAGGCGTAGTCCGCTTTTAAAATCGCAGTGTTCCGCAGGCTCAAGTATTTTCATTGATATGAGAAATGGGTGGGAAAATGGATGGGAAAAAGTGTAACCATTTTTTCTTTCTTTCTTTTTCCTTATTTCGAGGCCGCTCCTCCTCACCTTGACATGAAGAACTGTCGTGGGAGTCGAAGGTACATTTTGGAGGCCAGACATGAAAAATAGCCAAAGTCACGGTCATTTCGCACTGCCAAAAGATGGAGTCTAAGGGGGCTTTCATTTATTATAGCGTGGGGAGGGGGGGCTAGGCAAAATTTTAGGCCTTGTCTTAAGGAAATTGATTATCGTCGCGAAAGGAATATGTAAAAAAAGATACTGAAAATTTGATGAGTTTGCCAAAATGTCCGGACAACCGATACATTTCTTTGTATTTTTGAATGGTTGAGTCGTTCAATATTGATCCGATTAACACCAAACTTCGGAATTTTATATGGCTCGATGTTCTCTTTCTGGCTATGTGAGTTTTGTGTGTCATCATCAAAATTTAGGAACTCGTATCCAGTCCCTCACGATATGAAACTCGGCAATGCGCAATACCTTATTCACGTCATCATCCGACTCCCAGCAGAAGTCCGGGATATAAAGACGTAACTTTAACCCGCAGTGCAAATACTAAGACTACTTAGTTCAAGCGCACAACAGGAAAATGACACGAGAAAAACTATAGTATATTTCTCTTTTCAGCGCGCTTTTTTTTTTTTTTTTTCCTACAGTCGATTTTCAGAACTATGGCGACTCATGCCCAGCATACGCCTTTCAACACTGTCATCCATCTTTCTGACATGCCAGTAAAAAATGATAAACTACAAAAAAAGAAAATTAACTGACATTTTGCAAAGAGGCTCTATGCCAACATTAGCCATATTTTTTGTTACTTATAATAAAGTAGATCAATCGCAGTCAATGGTGAATAGAACCGTGAGACAACGTATACAGTGTATTATCAATGCACTATTATAGCCTTGTTTCCACGCGCTAACGTCCAACTTAGCCAAAATTGATCGTCGGATATTTTTGTAATATTTGTTTTTCATGCTTTCATTTCCTTCCAAAAAAAATGGAATTTTAGAAATTGGAGTAGGAGATTTTTGTCCTGCTTAGTTTGTGGCACCTGTTTGTTTACAGTGTAGTCCGGTTTACCACCAGCTAGAAATAAGTAAGGGCGGATAGTCCGTGAAGGCCATTAATTGGTTACATATTTTGGCAAAACTCCATCCGAAATTATCTTATAAATGAGTTAATATTCATGACTATTTACTCTACTTTGCCTTACTACGTGTCTATAGTAGTGTGGTCCTAAGCCGGGGTTAAGGAAAGTAGTAACAACTGGCAAGAAGCGCACACTCACTATTGTGAGAGTGTTCAGTCAACGGGAAAATTCCACAGTTTTCACAACAACTTTGCGACCACGACACAGCGAAGATTTCAGCATATAAGGTACAACTCTAAAGATTAAAAACATGCGCTTTCAAAGACTTTATGCTATTGTCAATGATCGTAGCCTTTGTAAACCGGTTGAAAACCTGTTCAGTGTGATTGGTTCGACATGCGGCCCCGTGGGCACTGAAGTAGTCGGAGTCTTTTCTGTCGTGCTGTAAAAACTTGTGAGTCACCAAGACGTTGTAATAGCACAAATATACCTCTAGTATACCCAAAGTTTTCAAAAATCTAAACAACATATATCAATATGATATATGCACTTGTATAGCAGTTTATGAAAGACACTTGAAGATTTGAAAAGGGAGATGATAAGATCGACTAAGACGCACGCGACCCTACAAATGAATGGAATAAAGAAAAATTGGCCATGTACAGAAATTTAGTTGCTAGAGACGAATTCAAAACCGTTGATAAGATGTGACAATAGATCTAGAAAGGTTTGTCTGTTATACGTATCTCCCTTTGATGTGTACAGCCTGAAGCACATAATTAGCTGAATGACGGCGTATGCAGCTGATAACAGTTTTACATCAGCGCTTTTCTATTTTGAAGTTCAGTAAGTTGAATTCGAAATTCGAAGAAGGCTGAGCGACGACACAAAAATTTTTCCACTTTATTATATAAGATCATTGCGACGTAAGGAAAGTTACGCAATCATAGTTATCAACCGAAATGCGTGGAGAAGCCAGTTTACATGGCTGTTATATCTAGCCTGGGCAAAGAATTAAGCTTATGAGGTGACAATACACTGTTCTATAAATGGTGGGGGATCGCTTGTAGTATTTCCAGTATTACCATGTCTTGTAGCAACGCAATATTATACTCATGATCAAGAACTGAGTAGGCAGGTTGTGCTTATGTGAGTGTGTGTGAATATGCACAGCTTTTATAATTTTTTGCTTGCTTTAATTTTTACCTCTGTTTTTTCTAAATTGGTTTTTTCTTCTTCAATTTTGAATAATGATAAAGTCAGGAATTTTGCCTTGGTGCAGAAAGGATGTCCTCACGTTTACGCAACGAGAAAATCGTAGTTTTCTAGAACTTTTTTTCAGTTTTTTATAACGTGTCAGTTAATCTTTTGTTGATTCCATTCTTTTCCATCTATTTGTTTGTTCTTACATATCTTTTTATGAACACAGGAGCTGAATAAACTATTGCTTCACTTAAATAATATTATGAATACCAAATCAATTAGCACTATGATTGAACAAAATTGAATGAGCTGCATGAGACGGTGTTTACTTCGTACATTCAGAACTTAGTGTGGTCAAAAACTTGCTAAATTCTTAATCAGCGGCTTACATTTCCTGTGAATGATAAATAGAACAATAGCCGCCAGAAAACTGACAAACAGAACACGACCACTATTAAACTTATTATTCGTACCTTGACTGAATATCAACAGAACCTTCAACTCTAGTTGGAACATGTTTCATTGAATCAGCCGGTGCTGTATTAACGGCTTTTCGAATGAAAGGCGCGCAGGTGTGGTTATTAAACGAGTAAACAGATTAAGCTAAACTAGGCCTAAGAAAAAAGTGTTGAAAGGTGTCAAAAGTTTTAGTTTCAAACTTTATTGGAAATAGCGGTGGCCATAATCCATCCGATGGTACTCATTAATTAATTTTGAGCTCGAGCTCAACTCTTAAATGGTTTTCTTAAGGTGAATTGTATAATTTATTAATTTCTCGCTCCTAGCTTGGTCCTGAGATGATCATTAATAAGAGTAGTTGCCACACATGAATTCTGATACTACGAAATTATACCAAAGAGGATCATGACTGGAATTAATACTCGAGATGAATTTCTACCAAATCTTCACTTCTTCCATTCTTTGTCTAAATTTTCATTTATATTCCTATTTGAATGTACAATCAAACTCAATCGATGTCTTCCCTTGCCCTTTATGTGCCTCTTTTATGGATAATATGTAACGTATTGATGTCAAAATTTAGCGAACTGCCGATGCGCATCAATAAATAAAAGAAAACGCACTGTGGTGGATTTAGGGGGGTCACTGGGTGCCCGTGAACACCCTTCTTTCCTAAGAAAACCATTTTAGTTGTTGTCGCGGATGAAACTTTGTAGCCTTCCCAAAAAAAAAAAAAAAAAAAAAAAAAGATAGACACACACAACAACAACAACAATAACAATAACAACAACTCAAAAGATATTTTGAGGCCCAGCTCTTACTTATTTGGAATGGAAGCTTTCAAAGTCAAGTCCAACTGTTCAAGTTTTCTAGGCGGGAACGCCAAGCTACTAAAAATTCTAGATCCACCCGTGACGCAATCCCTGATCCAATCGAAAGACGCTCTTTCCTTTAAGTTCTTAATTGAATTGGAACGAACAGTGATGATGAGATAACCAGCAGCTGATTAAATATTCAAAAGCGTTGGTGACAAAAACTAACGGTACCCGTTATGTAGGATTAGGTGTGGCTTTCGATCCGATACGCCGTCAAAACTGACTAATGATATTTCCTCGTATGATATTTCTCTTAAAAAAAAGCTCTGGGTAATAAAAAGATTTTGGCCTCGTCGTTTATATCCGCATTTGAAACATACGATCCTCAGGAAGTCAAGGAACGAACTTGCGCTAAAGTGAGATCGAATCACAAGAGCCGTTCCTGCTAGAATTTATTCAGTATAAGAACTGGGTCCTAAAGATTTGAATGAACTGCGCGCCAACTACAATATGATATGCGATTGTATTTGCTTTATTTATATTAATATTCTGAGTGAAGAAACTTGTTGCGCATCGCTAGATGTACTATGCAGCCAGTAGCATCCTACCAAAGTTATGGATATGTAAGGTATTTAAGATATTGTGTATCTGATAATTACAAGATTCCAGAATAGATCTGCTCTGAAATACTGGTAAAACAAAAATGTTCACTTTCAGATGCATTTTTATTTACCTTGTTTGGCGTGGTTTGACGTTTGTCGCGCATGCATACATTGTTGATATACATTGAGAAGTAAACAACATCGAATATTTTACAGAGTTCTAAGTGTCTATCAAAGGAGCTCGCGATTACGCTGTTTCCTGCAATTTTCAGGAAAGTACCCATCAAGCAAGGACACCTTTTTCTCTTATTTCAGGTAACCCTCTTGAATATTTTGCATTGATGGCAAGAACTTTAAGAATATTAAAACTGCTGTGTTCTAACGAATACCGATGCACTACAACACCCTTACAAAAAATTACGTGCGGGTTACTTTTACCACGCTGTGCCTGATCAGCTCATCCTTTCTTTCCTTTTTCCTTGAATTTCTTTCATCCAAAACAACTGGCCTTTTCGTTTGTCGATGCCTATAAACTACCTTATCTGCAGTTGAATTCACCAGTATTCAGACATCTGAATATGAGTTCGTATAGTTATACGATGAATTCAGATCATCCGTCCTTTCATGGTAAACTAAAATCTTTGGTTAATTAAATTCTGAAATTTCCGAGTCAGATCGTTAAATTTCCTGCAAATAGAAAACGTTTCTAGCACATAAAAACATGAAAGGGAATTAAACCTGGGCGCGATGAAGTACGAATGCCACTCCCAGAGCCATGAAGAAAGTGGTGGTGGTGGTGGCTGGGGGAGGGGGGAGGGGGAGCGGAAGGTGTTGGAAAGCAGAGCTTGTCCAAATTTTCGGATCGGTATTTAGCCAAACGATGCTAATTTAAAAGAACATCCCATTATGACTCAAAGATTATAACAATTCTGAAATATTCTCAGCAGTAATGTCTAAGATACCGAGAGTAAACAAAGTAAGAAAAAGATACAATAGTGATATTTTCAGTATTTCCTGATGTTACGTTTTTTAAAACATGTTTTTTTGCGTTTTTTCCCCTACACTGTTCAAGTACAATTAATTTTTCTAATCTCCTATCCAGTTGTCGTTAATGGGCGGAGGCTACCAGTAAAAATACATTTCGGATTATGTACGTCCAATGGTCCAAAATCACGTGTCCGTCCATGGTCACGTGCTAAGGGTTCGATGGACCTACGAGGCAAACGATTGGTTCATTTCTTGTTTGGTGGGTTCGCTCCAAAGCTGATCACGCAGCGATCAACCATTCTTTTCCACAATTCTTCTAGCAAGAGGGCCGAGTGGAGTGTGATCGTCGCTTTTCCAGAATTTTTTGCTGTATTAGTCGACATTTAACGGACTTGACGATGTATTGTGCTTGAATTTGGACGGTCTTTCTTTTAGAGTTTGGGTTGATTGCAAGATAATAACCAATAGGTCCCTCGATCGCAGTTATCAGATTTTTCTTTGATCTGTAGCGTTTCGCAGGTGAGTTAAAATGAATGGTGATTTAAGGTATAAAAACAGCGAAGCCAACCTTTACTTCTAACGCTGGAATAATACTGCTATATGCTTGCAAGTTGCCAAAACGTGTAGTCAAAGCAGCTTACGTGCAATTCTAGAATCCTAGTCACATGTGATTTCCAGGTAAACATGATATGCAGTCGTTTCGAAATGCACTTCAAAATATATTCTTTAAATTCACTAATTTAGCAAATCAGATCTAACTTATGAACCTTAAATATGAATTTAGAAAGACATTCAATCAAACTTTGCGCTCGATGAGCAAAAATTGTTAAATTTCAGCTTATAAGTAAGTACCTTAACCTCGCACCTTTCCTCTTCGGCCGGTTTTACTCTTTGCGATCAAAATAGACGGGGGGTAAAGTTATTTTACGTAATATGTAACCCTCATCTTCAAATTCTATCTAGGCCCGCTTGCTTTATAAACTTGATTCCAATTTTTATGCCTATTGGAAATGTGACTATTTTAATCGTTTAGCGTTCTTCTTGCACAATCGCTGAGCTTGTAATCCCGACCGTTTTATTGATAGCCCAGTACTTTAAATACAAACTGCGCTCCTAGTCAATATACGTTTAGAGCTGCAAATTTGAACAGAGTTCCATATAAATAAATTGAACAGTAAATAATATGGAAGTTTTAATGTTTGTAAAGTTGTAGAATCAAAATCGGCTTCGTGGATTGGCCATGGATTACAGTAAGCTTCGATGGTCTTTTCTACATGATTTCTCGATCACGTAAGCTTATAAACCATCGTGAACTCCCGTTCCCAAAATGATTTTAGGATTATTATAACAACATGTTGCATTACCTCTATGAATAACGTCGTTGTATATTTCTTTATTTTTGTATCGAGAATTTAAGCTCAGGTAAAGCCTGCATACTTTAGACTGCCGTCAGATCGATCATGACACTGCAAAAAAAAAAATCTATTTTTAGACACAGAAATCAACACTTTTTCAATCAAAAATTGACATGCAAAATCTACTTACGTGGTTGGCTGTCGGTAAGTTGTTTTTCCTTTATGTCACAGCTGGGAACTTTTTTCAAGATTTTTTTTCATTTGGTTTGTCTGCACTACCAACTTATGTTTTTTTTTTTGTTTTTTTTTTACAATCTTTATTAATATTGATATTAATGAATACACATGTACACTAATTTAAAACACATGAACTAAACTCAGTAGGAAGTGATTAAAAAAAATTGAAAAAGAAAAGAAAAAAGAAAAAGAAAAAAATTAAAATAATAAAATAATAGTAATAAAAAAATGTTGGGCAGTACATTTATTGACATTAAGATAGGTTACACAAAGAAACATTTAGCATATTATACACTTAATGTCTGATCTCAAGGGAAACAGTTTTGTTTTCCTGAGAGATCGGACATTAAGTGTTTTGTTATATAGTGACAGAAATGATTCCCAGCCAATTTAGAAAATAAAAAGAATTTATTCAGTGGGTAAGCGAAAAGTAAACAAAAGTTCTGGACTCTGGAATCTGAAGCGGTTTTCATTGGCTTTCTTGTTTCTGATTCGTGCAAGATATCGCGCCACAGGATTAATCACATTCTGATCAGGTGTACTGGGCTGTGTGCTGGTTTATTTTACCTTTGCTTTTCATGTGCTACTTGTATCCCAACCAGGAAATAAGTTGTTATTTCCCACTCGGAATACATTTAGATTTAGTTAATATCTGGATGGAACGAGCTTGGTCAGTAAATGGTATATTATAAGCATGGCATACAAAATTATCAAAAGCAGTCTGTAACTTTTACAGAGAGGTCTGGATGAAAAAATCTAACAACATCACAAGATTTTTCTTCTGATGCTGATGACATGGTTGAAATGCAAAAACATTACAAAATAGTTTTCAAAGTTTCTGGTCTTTTTTAGAAAAACAAATAGAGTGCAAATGTTTAATGTTCACACTTTGTTTTGTGGGAGGCTCTCTGTCCTTTAGTGGCCAATGGATCACCGCATGATTTATCCCTAGCAGACGTTATTTGTGAGCTGAGTGTATTATTTTGTTTTCTCCCTTGCCAATAGAGTTTTCTGGTTAACCATATCCTTAACTCCATACATTGTAAATCATCGCACAAGCTGAGATTTGCATATATACAGTAGATGAGATTAAATGTAACACTCATTATGATCAAGTGTCTATAATTAGTGTGAAAAGTGCTTAACAAATTAAAAAAATCTATTTTGGGCTTGAATTTAGCTCATTAATTCAGTTCTTACAACTGCAAGAGAGTTTAATAAACTATTATAACTATACATCTCTAGATCTAATTTTGATCCTTTTGAAAAATTTGCCAACATATATGGAAATATTATTTTTTCAGGTTTCAGATCTTTTGGAATGTCTCAACCATATGAAGATCCTGAAGAATTTGATGTTGTCATAATAGGTAATGACATTTTGGTTGAAGTATAAACAATTTAATTGTTTTAACAATAAGTTTCTGATGCCCTGCCAGCACATTAAACGATAGCAATAGATTTTGCTCTAGACATGCATACATATTATACTTGATTTCCATCTACAAATTCCACAAATTTTTCTACATTAGTCCTTTTTTGTTGGATTAATTTATCTTTGAAAGATATACCAAGGGACTGTGGAGGTAGGGCAGCTAAAGCCCCCAATTATTTTGTTGCCATTTTGAATTGACTAGTTGACTAGTTGATATGAGTTTGTGTCACAAAACAGCCAAAAATGAAACTTCAGATCTTTTACCCAAAAAGATTTTATTCATTTTACTTAGTCATTACTATATTCAAAAAGTTGAAATTTTAGTCCCCTGATCCAAAATTTGCTTCACAGTCCTAGTGTATAGTATTGTAGAGACTGGCTAATTGTCTAATTAAGCAAAAGCAAAGCAAAATCAAAAGCCTTCTTTTTGAAAATGCAGCTATGAGTAAATAATACTAGTTGTAGCATTTTTCCTGTGGACGTATGTTTATCACTATAATGAGCCATTACACCTGTGTAATACTCAGACTTTATTTTTTAGGGAATGGACCAAGTGCTTTGTCTCTGTCGTACATGTTGGCAGGAAACTGGCCATATTACTTACCAAACAAGCATCCTGATCCCATCTTGAATCAGAAACTGTGTGAGGATATTTCCAAATCCCTTGTGGAACAGGTATACCAAATAGGAAACAAAATGTTGTTTAGATGCCACTGAATTACAGCACATTTCACAATAACTTTTGACGAGTGAGTTCTAAAATTTGTTTGGAATTTCCAAATTTTAAGTCATACTTTGGAAGTTTACAACAAAATTTGTTGATGAACATTGAACTTATTTCCCACCAAACTTTGATAATTTGTTGAAATCAAAATTTATTCCGGGAGTTTTATGGAACATGTTATTTAACTTCAATCTTGATGCCCCAGAAGTTTTTTTGAGGTGCACTGTTTGTTTGGGCAAAAATTCAGCTCAAATTCAGTTCTAAACTTTGGTGTCTCTTCTAAAAATAAGCGGCATGTAGCGAAATGACTTGATTTCGGGGTTGTTTTTTGGAGAGTTATCATAAATCTCATGGCATAACATGTTATATTAATCTTCGATTTTGATGCATAAGAGATTTTTTTTGAGGTGCACTGTAGGTTTGGACAAAAATTGAGCCCTAAACTTTCAGCTCTAAAATTTGGTGTCTCTTCCAAAAGTAAGATGCATGTAGCGAAACGACTCATTGATTTCCTGCTTGTTTTTTCGAAGAGTTTTATGGCATCAACTATAATCAAAACAATATTTTAGCGTAACATGTTATTAAACTTCAATTTTGATGAAAGTCTGGTGTACTAATAAACCAGCCCAATTACCATTCACCACAAATTAGAAACAAATTAAAGCCACTTGATTTGTGGAAAGGAATGGAAAAAATAAAAGTTTTATAATTAAAAAATGTTACCCAAGTTTTTTATAACACGTAAGTACAATCTCTTAGGCATCAAAATCAAAGATTAATGATTACATGTTACACCATGAGATTCCATAAAATTCCCTGAAAAAACAAGCCCGATCCCAATGAGTCGTTTTGCTACACGCCGCTTATTTTTAGAAGAGACGCCAATAGTTTAGAACTGAATTTTAGAGTTGAATTTTTGCCCAAACAAACAGTGAACTTCAAAAAACCCTCTTATGCATCAAAATCGAAGATTAATATAACATGTTACGCCATGAGACTTATGATAACTCCCCCCAAAAAACAGACCCGAAATCAACAAGTCATTTTGCTACATGCCGCTTATTTTTAGAAGAGACACCAAAGTTCAGAACTGAATTTTAGAGCTGAATTTTTGCCCAAATGAACAGTGCACCTCAAAAAAACCTCTGAGGCATCAAAATCGAGCTTTACTAACATGTTCTATAAAACTTCGACTATACGACTTCAGTAATTGTAGTAGAGTATCTAGTTCATTAAAATCAACATATTAGAGGTGGTCAGTATCACATATTGAAACAACTACAGATCATGTAGTGAAATGACCATTTGCATGTAGCGAAATGACCTAATTAGCATGTAACGAACTGGTCATGTAGTGAAATGACTGTAATTCCTTATAGTGCATGCCATGAAACAAAACTAAAGAATGATGCATTGTCTAATTGCACTGCACTGTGTTATACAAAACTAGTAAACTCGCTTGAGCAGAAAAGTGAGAACAAAAGCAACATACCTTTAGTGATCTTTTGCTAAAGTGAATTCTATAGTTAGGCAATAACTAAATAGATGATAACTTATTACTATTATGCTCTAAATAGTTAGTGTTCGTTTCACTGATAAGACATCCACTCTACATCAGGAATTGATCAAATTTGGTTCTGCACCAAGTGGTTATAAGTCCAGTGAGAGGTTTTTCCCCCCCAAGGTTATTAAGGCTGTCTAAGTAATAAAAACATAAATGCCCCCCTCAAGGTATTATGGATTCACTATTTTTAGGTTAATAAATTTGGTTAAGAATGTCAGTCTTTTGTAATTTCAGGATTTGGATTACTTAAGTGAAGGTCTTGAAGGAAGATCATTTAATCCTGTGGCTCTTCTCTTTGACCAACTTCAGCGACCAAACACTGATCTAGGATGGGAGCAAGGTTCTTGTCTCAAATGGCGTTACAACCCTAATCATTGTGTCAAGCACTTAGTCTTTGGCTTTGGACCTCCAGGAGGGAGTTGGCACAACATGCATGGGTCTCAGTTGACGCTCAGTCTTAACAACTGGTTGGAGCTACCAGGGTTGGAATTCCAGGACTGGTTAAGAGAGCATAGGCATGAAACTGTGCGAAAGCCTTGTGCACTTGTAAAGAATAATGTTGCAAGTCCTGGAAACAGTTACGACCGTGCAACTACAAGCCATATTGCTGAATATTACAAGGACTATGCAGATAGAATGAATTTGTCAGACTTTATGTCAAATAATTCCAAAGTCTTATCAGTCAAACATGGAAGTGATGGAATATGGGAGATACATGGAGTGAAAGGCAATTACCCAGACGAACTTAGTTCATTTGTAGTTCATTCACACAATGTTGTTCTGGCAACTGGTAACAGTGTTCCAAAGACTCTTGGAATTTCTGGTGAGCGGCACAAGTTTGTTTACCACCAAATGGAAGATCTGGAAAACCTCTTTGGAGACCTGGAAATGGTAGAATCACAGCCAGATCCATGCTTGGTAGTTGGGGCAGGGCTTTCTGCAGGAGATGCTGTCATTGCTCTTTTATCTAAGGGAATCCCAGTCATACATTCTGTTCGCAGGAGCATTAATGACAAAAATATAATCTTCAATAATCTGACACCAACTGTCTATCCTGAGTACAGTCTTATTCGCGAAATGATGAAAGGAACTCATGATAAAGCTTTGGATGGTTCTTATGAATGTTTTGCTAAAACTAATCTGGTAGAAATCCGAAAAAATGGAGAATGTGTATTAAGGAAAGCTGATGGTACCTTACTTAAGAAAAAGGTTTCTTATGTTTTTATTCTTATTGGTGCAAGTCCAGATATATCATTCCTAAATGGTGTCAATTCACTGGGGATGGAGAAAAAAATTCCACTGGACAGCAAGAAAAATCCCATAGACATAAACCCTTTCACTTATGAATGCAACAGTGAACCAGGACTTTATGCGCTGGGTCCATTGGTGGGGGATAATTTTGTTCGGTTTGGTATGGGTGGAGGTCTAGGCATAGTAAACCACTTATTCAGAGACGATGAAGTCCAGTAGCTTAACTTAAACTCTAGAGTGCACTCTATGTATCTGTGAAACAAACCAAAAAAGCATTATGTACAGTAACTGATTCAGGCAGAATGGTGACAACAAAACCAACACACCTAGCGATTTTTGTGTGATTTATGTACAAGTGAATTTGAAGTTAGTCAATAACAAAATAGTTGATAACTAAATGCTGTTACACTCTAAATAGTTAGTATTAATTGTTTTATGGATATATGGCATGCACTCTAGTACTCTATAATAGTGATTTTATTCTGCACAAAAATCTGATATAAATTAATCAAACAAATGGAAATTTTCAAATCTACTAATATTCTGTACTTTGTTTTTCTCAAGTTGTTTTTCTGTATATTTTTGTTTTTCACTGTTTATTTTGGAAGAAGCTAAGAATTCTGTAGTGAAAATGATATTTATATTTATATGTTTTATATTATTTTGGTTTTGTATCTTGTGCATTTCTCTACTTTTTCTTAGACATTTTGAGAGGGCAAGTTAAGCGGGGCTGTCCATAAAATCATTTTGTAAATAGCAACTCTTGATCACTTTTTTACCACATTTTGAAATTACATGAACTATTTGCTTTATTTTGGATATAATTTATCTTTAATGCTCATTCTTTTAAACCTTCAATTTAATTATGCATTTCAGTGACATACATTGCCATAACACACTGCATGGATAAATCCAATTCACAAAATGTTGTCTGGCCAGCCTCAAGCCTACATGACTGGACCAAAAGGGAGTACAGTTAGAAATCATTTATGCAGTTAGCTGCATATTTGGTTTGATATGTTGGTATGGACCTTGCTTGCATGATTCATGAAGGCTTGAGGCCAGTCAAGGACATTGTTTTTTGCATTGATGGTATAATCAAAATTAACACAATGCTTAATATATGATATTATAACAAGTACAAATGGCAATGTCACCTGTGTCATTCTTGCATGGTGGTTCATCTTGATCTAAACCTGTTAGACATTGCATAGGACTGTAGGATGAAAGGTACCAATCTTTCTATAGCATATTGCAAGGCTCAAGTTATATTTATGCTTGCTTGAACAAAAAGTCATGGAGCATTTAAAACTGACAAATAATACCATGCAACACTGAATCTAATAAGAAGTCCATTAATACACATGTATCTCACAGCATCAAGAAAAAGACCCTTGCATGATTAGAGCTATATGTAGGCACACCTGAGTAGACTAGTAGAGTACGTAGTAGATATTTATTGAGAATTGCTTGATATGCAATTTTATTTAACCTGTAAAGTTCATAAATATGAATTTACTGGCATACTGGTATGTAGTTAGAACTATAAGATTAAAAATTTAGATTAGAGCAAGTGTGGCATTAAGTTGGTTGGTGCACTGCCTGCCAAGGAGGTCTGTAGTTCAATCCTCTGAACTCGCACACTTGTTTCTACTTCTCTCTAAACTGTGTAGCTTCAGCTTTAGATACCCTTAAGACAGAGCACTGATGGGGGGGGGGGGTAAAAGTGTGCATTGTTTGCCTTCATTGATACCAGCCTCATAGCTGAAGGAACTACAGACATTAAATAAAAGTTGGCACTTGGATGAAAATCAATGAAAATTGAAAATGGCTTGAAACTTAGCTAAACTTATCTATACGGTCCCAATAATCACCATGAAGCAAAATTTTCTTCACATCCAAAAGAGGAGGGGTAGAAATTGTCAAGTTATTTAGCATTTAAATTGTGAGTAAATGACATCATTTACTTGACCCTATTTATTGTTCTTTTAGGTTTTAAACCAAAATTTCTCTGTGATAATGAGCTTAAAATGTAGATTTTTGGCAGAGAGTAGCTAGTTATTTTGCTATATTCATTTTCATATAGAAATAATCAGTTTTCATTTTTCAACGATTTTCATCCAAGTGGGCCTTTAATTGTCTAGTAATTGATCTGCAGCATTTCTGCCAGTTGTTTTATTAGTTTGTTAATGTACACAATGTGGATATATTGATCCATTCAGACATTTAGGATCAAATACTGTTAGAATTGTTTCACAAAGTATATTAGTTGAAAAGAACATTAACAATGACAACTGTAAATGCTTAAAATTTAAAGACTGGTCCCCAACCAAAAAATGCGCACCTTTGCCACCACCATCTGCAGCACATTATAGAGCCTATAACAAAGGGATACAAACTTTATAATGTACAATTTATAGTAAGTAGTTCTAACACAACTACAATTATTTCATGTGTTTATTGTATTATTATCAAGGAAATGAATATAACTTTCCGTTTACCAATTCACTGTTGTATTAGTCAAGTCTTTGTGTTACTGAATTTTTTTATAAGAAAAACACTTCAAATGCAACATGTATACAAAAAAATTAATGGCATTTTATTAATTACTTGTCATGGTGGACTTGCACCATCAATGACAATTTTTATTCTTATTTTTTACCACTTTTGGACATTAATAAAAACATGGATTTGTCACAACTTGTCTCTGTTGTTACTGAATATTATGTAGTATTTAAAAAACGAGCAGCAGTGTTTTATCAAATATAAAAACCCAAGGCGTAGCCGAGGGTTTTTGATA
>WUAP02173115.1:0-23614 GCA_015163945.2 Stichodactyla helianthus | reverse complement strand
AGTTCAATTCAAGAAGAAATAAAAACATTTTTATGTATGAATTCTAGTTATATATAATAAACACATCACACCATAGAAAGTGCTTTGTACGGGGTTATATTCACTCATTTGTGTTAAACACTCATGAGTATAACCCCGTACATCGCACTTTCTATGGAGTAATCTATATATATCCACACAGTGTATGTCCTTATGGAGGGGAATTGGAATTTCCAAGGGGTGGGGAGGGTCTAATAAGTGCTTACCTTATCTCTTCTCATCAAGAATAAAGTATCTTCCATGCTCATGAATCGTCCTCCCCTCATATTGGTTACCTCTGCTGCACGGATAATCTGAATGTAAAAAGCATAAAAGAACTATGTTTAATTAGAGATTATAAATAAGAAGGAAGCACATGGAAAATAAAGTGCCAGACTTCATGAACCATAACTTGTGGTATAGACTATGCAAAAACTTAGCATGTTTTTTTAATCATGTTTATATAGTAGCTTTCCTCTACTGTTCAGAGCACATTTTTGAAAAGCTTGCAGCATGAGTGCTGTAAACATGCCTTGCCACAACCACAATCTTTTCTAGAATTTTGCTATGCCTTGACCATGTCAAGACCATGTTTGTGCCGTGAACTTTTCACAGTCATACAAAATCTGCTATATCAGTCTATAGTTGAAGTAATATTACAGAGAGGAACAATCAATCAGAGGAACACCAAATTATCCTAGCATATAAAATACATATCTTGATAATTTTAAATTACCACATTTGACATTTGTTGATGCACAATCTCTTCTATAAGCACAGCTGAATCTGGTGAAGGCCTTCTGCTGTCTCCAAGTGCATACCTAAAGTAAACAGTTATTTTACAGCAAATTTCATATTTAAAGAGAATAATCATTTTTGTGAGGTTTTTAGTTTTTGAAAATAGAAAAGAAGTATATGCTAAAACTCTTGTTCTGGTTGTGTGGCTCATTGGATGATTGGATGATTGCACAACCTTGTGAAAAAGTTCTATAAACTTTTCAGATATTTCATAATTCAGGGGTAGATGTGATAGACAAATAAGACCATTAGGACAGTTAAACATGTTATTAACTATTCATGATCACTGTACCCTTTTTAAACAATTTTAAAGAGAAAGGAATGATTTACTACAGACTAAACTGTAATAACAAATATTCTGGTAACAAATCATAATAATTTTTTACCATTCTTACACAACTAAACGCTGTGATCCTTACATTCTAGTTGGTGTTGAGAGCAGATAATTCAAGGACATCTCTTACTCATACACTCTCTCAAGTGGCACTTTCATAAATGAAAATATTTGGACTAAACACTTGAGTCCCACTTGCCTGCCACACTCTGAAACATCTTGTGGTATAAGCATAACACCTCTTTTAAAAATACTTTTGAATAGCACAGGAATTGACCTTTGTGGGGGGTACTTATAAAAAGAAGTAGTTTTTTTCAATTCAACCAAGTTGCAGTTGAGTGATTGCAAAGTAAATCTCACAGTTTGAAAATATTTATATTGCCCACTCTAGATTTTGATATAGAATATAAAAAGTAAAAACTTTGGTATTCTAGCTGAGCTAGACATCCACTTAAAGGAGATATAATTAGAGCACTTTTGGATGAAACCACTAAAATCATCAACAAAATACCACAAGATCACCGCAAGTATCAAAATTAAACAGTATTTAAAGAAAGAACAATGGAAGATAGCTTATAAACAATTGATATCCAATGGACATTGTGCAAACACTAGGTAAGCACATCTGTTTGTCCCTAAAACCACATCAACAATTATGGATCATTTAGTATAAGGCAAGAAGATAGACTCATATAATCAAACATTTTCATCGGGGATCATTTGTTAATTGTTTTTTGACCACGTTGGCATTATTGTGGTAGATTTTTTAACTTTTCTTAACAGGCTGCGGTCATTTCCGTGGGAAAATACTTTAGGGATTCAATCACCAATTGAGCGGCCCGCTCACTTCCGGTTACCCATCACCTTAGACAATAACCGAATTCTAAACAAAGGTTACCTAACCCTCTAACGCACTTGGAGCCGTTGATTCACAGGAAATCAGAAGAAATACACACAGCAACGCTTGTTTAGCCGGCTACAGGAAAAAGCTTTTCCGATAGACGATGGGCGGCAGCTAAAATAATGTTTTTGTCACGTATTCGCGATATCTACAATATATACTCAACTTTTCAAGATAACAGTTTACGGTACATAATTAGCGAAGACCTCCAACAGAGATAGACGAAATACTATCTAGACTACTGTTATTATTTTCAGGGTTATTTACGACCTGTCTAATAAGATAATTTAGTCAATCATAGGATTTAATCTCATAGTTAGAGTATACAAAGAATGTGGGTATGTGATTGATAATGACAGGTAGTTAGGATAGGAAAGACACCCGATATATATTCTTAGAATAAAACACATCATGTTGGTGCATTTCCTGCTCTAACTACAGCAATACTTACATCATGCTCTGAATTTCGTTTTGGAACCATAGTTTAGGCACGTTTTTTGTTATTATGTTGACTGGACTAGGTGATGCTGGCGTCAATTCACCGACGCTCGGGGGCTGAAAAAGAAAAGTCACCGGAAATGAACACATCCACGGATGATACCTCACATAATGGCACATAAATGACATGAAGGAAATACTCCAGGTAAGTTAACACGCATTGTTTATCCTGCAGTTCAATAGCGAAGTTCCTTTAAGCTGACTCTAGGATGCGTAGAATTTTGGACTTGTCTTATTTATCATTGTAGTTAATCCAATATGGCGGACAACGGCTGAACCAATTTTCTAATTACATTACATGTTACTGTACCTTGATGTCTACATTACTTGACGCAGTAGAACTTTCCTTGTTCTTCTCTGTTTTTTTACTCTTGGACTTCGATTTAGTCATTGTTTTGCCCTAAAAATAATCAAAAATAACCATTCGAGTACGGCGCGTCTATGAACGTTCTCTACCGGAAATGAACGCGCTGTTTCATTTTTCCAGTCACGTGCGTAAAGCGCGCGAAAATTACAACAACCAATCAAAAGGCTCGTACTATATGTTTCACGGTTTATTGAGTTACAACGTGATAAAACAAAACACAAAATAACGCAATGATAAGAAGTACTTATCTGTTAACAGAATATGAATAATAAAGTTGCCAAATTTATTTTAATCACATCAAAAAGAAAGTGAGTATTTAAAGTGTTGCGCAATGTTTTCAAAAATTCTTGAAAACTTCGTAAATTTCCTACAAATAGTGACGTAGAGGAAAAACCATTTCTAGACATTTCGTGATTCTCGGTATACTGGCCCTTTGGAGGTGTACTTTGGTCTTGAGTGAGTGCTGAATAGTGCAGTATTTCACAAACTTTGCCGCGAAAATTTCGAATGTTTGTCAACTAACTTGGGATAGGACTACTTGGCTGGGACCCACGTGTACCGAGGTGTTTGTTAATTGGTGAAACTTTGTACTTGCACGTTCCTGCATATCAAAAAACAATGATCGCAGTGAAACAAGAAACCACAAGAACGCTCGAGAAATTTACAATGCTATTCATTGGAATGTTAATAGACTCTTTTGATTGGGTGACAGTCCTTTGTGGGCGGGAGGTTGTGGCGGGTGAACCGAGCAGTGATTGGCGCACGCCGTGTACTTCCTTAAACGCAAACAAGCCAGCACAACAGATGTCAAAACTCGCAGGGGAGTGGTTGCCCAAAAGCATTTCATTTTATTTCACTATCCGGTTGTGCGCCAAACTCGCCACACATAATTCTGGTGGATCACTCTTGTGGTTTTCACGTTGGACAACCATGACCACTGCCACAGAAAACCCAGGACCGCGTAAAATTAAGGGAGAGAGATCGCTTATTGAAGCATTATCGGAATATCCAGGAGAATTAGTGAAGACTGATTCCCCAAATTTTGTCTGTAGTGTACTACCGTCACATTGGCGATGCAACAAAACACTGCCAGTTGCGTTCAAAGTCGTATCACTAGGGGATATACCAGATGGAGTACTCGTATGTATTGCGGCTGGAAACGACGAGAATTTCTCCGCAGAACTGCGAAATTGTACTGCAGTAATGAAAAACCAAGTTGCCCGATTTAATGATTTGAGATTTGTAGGACGTAGTGGAAGAGGTAGAGTAAAAATTTTCAATTTTATTACTCTAGTACGAGTAGTGCTACCCATCTGTTGCGGTACTTGTATGATACCTGGATACAAGTTCGCGTTAACTACCGCCATAAAACTATTCATCTGTTATACTTGTCAATTTCGGCACCTTTTATATTCCGGAACTAACTTATAATTTTATTTAAACTATAATTCTTGTTAATGTTTCTCTTTTTAAATCCACCTGTGCGTTTTAGGAAAGACTTTTTCGCTGACTATAACGGTAAAAACAGAGCCTCTTCAAGTTGCAACGTACTGCAGAGCAATAAAGGTGACCGTTGATGGACCGCGCGAACCCCGACGTAAGTCTAAAATCTTTCTCCTTGATTTTTGCGTGTTTAGTGAGTGCATTTGTGGTTTCACCTTCAACACGACCAGTAGACATTTGGAAAATTTTAATCAACCCATAGACCTTAAACTTTATTTATACTGCATTGTGGTTAGTTTAGCTGGACAGTCCAGTCCATTTACTATTTTACCCCAGGTTTGGAATAACTCTTTAAAATATTGCGTTTTATTCCGATACTACTACTGTTTTCATATCATCTATATCCGGCACTTGATTCTTCTCTGATTTGATTTAGTTATAGAATTATGTCAAATAAAGGGATCTGATTTGGACGGTGCGGGGAAGAACTTGATACCCAATGTTTATATTCAAAATTTATTTTTAAAGGGATGTCAGACGTTTTATAATATTGAGGTACTCTGACTTTGAACAAATGTCGAACTGTAAAAAGATAAAACTTGTGGGTTTGCCCTCGTAATCCAGGGTATGTGGTGTGCTGGTATTTTGTTTATATCCGTGAATATTCGCTCCGTCTTACCGCAAATAAACACAGTCAGTGTTTAGATAAATAAAACTATAGCTTCTATTCTAGTTCGTAGAGAAAGCCACGCTAGCCGGTATTCATTTAGCGATACGCGGGAAAGTGATAAATGTTTAATTTACAATTAATGATTTATAAAATACCTTGAGCTTATTGGCTATAGGCATAATTGAATTGATTTAGGTGTCGTGAAAATTCCATGCGTAACAGGTGTATACAGCAGGTGAACTAAGAAACAAAACGAAAGGGAATTCATCTGGCCGTGTGAGCTCTTACAAATGCATTTGTTAATATAATAGCTATTCTACTTTTGCTAATTACTTCTAATAAATCCGATAAGAATGTATAATAGTGTTCAACTGCTGGATATTGAAGCAAGGGTGCTTTTATAAAAAGCTCCTGTCCTCTATATGTAATGTAAATACATGCCAATTACCTTGAAGTATCCCCAATGTGCTTGCCAAACAAGACCTCCATTTCTATTAAGTGGAACTATTTCTAGTAATCATCTAGATGTTGGTGGCTAAACTAATTAGGTTTTTGCCATTTTATCTGATACAATTCTCTATGGAAAGTTCAATTTTGACTCTGGTTTCACTAATAAATTGAATTAAAAAACTAATAGAATTACTTCTTTGCTAATTGGAATAACTTTATTTCATTGGCTTAGCCCCAAATGTTAGTTCTTTTTTTAAGATTAATCTCAAAATAAGATTCCCCAGTTTTAAATACATTTTAATTAACATAATTGAAGAAAAAGTTTCAGAGAGCGAGAGATTTATGAACCCATTCAATGCCTTCTCTGTCTCAGTGTGAAATCAAATTTTTGAGAAGTCAATTAAACCTCCTAAGAAAGTGTGTTTTGGATTTATGGTTTGTCTATTCAAAATACTGTCAAGATTTTTAGTCCAAAACAGCAAATCAAAAATCTTAATCCAATGCACAAACAGAGAGATACTGCAATCTCACAATCAGCCAGTCAGCTCAGTATTTTTGTTTTGAAATAAGACATAATTCTATTTCTTAATTTTAATTTGAGTTTTCAGTATTTTCTTTCAAGAGAACTTCTGTCAGATAAATCATAATTGAATATTCATTCACTGCTGGATATGATATTTTTAATTTTTGATGATTTTAAGCTCTCTGCCACCTGTTCTGCTGGAAATTCCCTTACACTCATTCAGAAATACTACAGCACCTTAAAATAAAAAATTTGTAAACTTTCTCAAAAATATGTCCCATGATCTTTTGATATGTTAATTTTGTGTATGGTATTGCAAACAGTGTTAAAGCTTTTTTAAGGAAAAAAATGACTAAAATTAGGGTTTGCCTCTTTTTTTGACCACATCCCATCACTTAATATTGAACCTCTTGCCAGACTTTTTATGTTGTCTTTGCCAAACTTCACCCCATAACCACAAAATATTGAAGCTATTGCTATACTGGTGTAAAAATCATTGATAGCAACTGCCTGCTTGGGAGTTGGAGCAATTCAGGATGAATTTTAACCACTGATTCTAGATTCTGTGTAAGTTTGTACCAATTGGGTAAACCTCAGTATTGGGGGTTGATTCTATGGTGTTTTATGGCTAACCCCACCAAGCTTGGAATCACCATAGCAAGTCTTGTATCTTTAGTTCTTTACTTTAACATGTTAAAAATGAGTGTTAATGCTAAAGTACTAAATGAAAGTATGATTTTCTCCATGAAACTACACAAAGCCAAAGAGATTCAACTATATATTCATGACTGACAGAAGGACTTGATATATCAAATGATACACCAGTTTTATTTTCTTAAATTCAATTACTTACATCTACAAACATACTTTTAAATAGTCAAAGAAACTCAAACTTTTGAGTCTCATTTTATAATAAAAAAAAGTTTATATATCACATAGAATCAAATTTCTATAAGCTTCAGCACTAGAAAATGATTTAAGGAATTAAATATTCCTTTGTCTTATCTGTGATAGCTATTCAGAACATTTCACTTTAAGATCAATATTTTTTGCTCTAGGATCTTAACATCTGATGGATAGTACATTTGATCACTTAATAATATGAAATAATATCTTAATGATCCAGATTTCAAATTTAAGTCTTCTAGGAAAATCCAAAATACATGAAATAAAGGATTAAAGATATATTTAGCTGAAAATAATTTAATGATTTTAGATCTTATTTGAATTTGTTTTAGTTCCAAATTAAGTTAAATTTGAACAGCTTGCTAAATATTGAAATTTAATAAGAGAGTTTTCCAACACATCTTGCAAACTCAGATACAAGGATTTGATTTCCTGATTGTCTTAGTTCAGATATCAAAATAAGTGAGCATTGTCAAAGCTTAGTTAATACTATACTTAGTAAGTGTCATTTTCCTTCTTGCTGTTATCTCCTCTGTTTCACCCCTTTACTCCATTGTGAATTCTGATTCAGGAAGCTACACCCTTCCTCATTGAAAAATCAACAAGAATTATCATAAGAACCATATAAATCCAAAGTTTGAAATCCTAGGCATTCTTCAGTAGGGAACTAGGAACCATATAAGGATTTTTAGAAGCTGCCCCACCCTTGAAATATAAATCTTTCACTTAGTAAGAAGTCATAATAAAATGACATATAGTATATCAAAAACATTAAACTTTGCCGTACCGAGTTATCAGAGGTCCATCACTTGCCTTTCATGGAATCACAACATTGTTTGTGAATGCATTGTTTCTTTTTGTTTTAAATTTAAGGTTGAACATCCTGTTGGTTTCCAAATCTCAAAGATTTTATCTCGGGGAGTTTAAAAAGCAATCATGGTTAACAAAACGTATTTTAGGCAAGCTCTGTTAAGAGAGATAGAAAATGTTCCCATTTGTTTAATTTCCCATTTTCAGTGGTTCGCTTGTGGCGTTCTATTAGCTTCGTTAAATTCATTTTTTCTTTCGTTAGTATTAGATCAATGAGACTGAAAAAAAAAATAGATAGGAATCACATTTTTCCCTCATAATCATTTGAATAAAATTTCTTTTGCATTTTTGGTAAAACTGGATTCGTCACCAATCAAAATTTTACTTCCTTGGGCTGTCAACGTTTTGAAGGTTTTTCGTTTAGATTTCCCTTGAACTTCAGAATGCCGTACAAATAAAGTCAAGAAAAACTTTAATCTTTTTTATTGCCCTTAATTTCTATTTGCTTTTTTCTTTATTTGAATTTACGCTCAGAAAAAATGAAATTTTGAATGAAAAAAAAGAGATTTTGAGCCGCTTTGTGGAATTTGATTCAAGATGTCTGTAAAAGGTGTTATACAAAAGCAGGTACCTGTTAAGATTCAGAAAACAAAAGGTCTAAAAGGATAATAATGAGAATGAATGCCCTCCTCGAGAAACAGAAAACAATTATCTTGACAGCCATACCGATGGACTCGTTTTCTACTCAATTTAGAACGAATTCTCTGCCCCGTTGGATAATTTTAACTTGCGTCAACTTTATGGATTTTATTGGATAAACGTTGACAAAAAAGACATTTTCTAAGAAGATAACTTTGTCGTTGGATATACAGAAATCAAATTAAGCATCTAAAACAGACCTCTCGCAGCTGTGTGCTTCGTTAATGTTGATTATGGTCGAATTGGTCCATTATGAGTCCGCGGCACTTAAGACTCAAAGATTAAATAAGATAAGGAATTTCTGGGTGAATATAGTGAGCCCTTTTAGCGGGGTAAAATATCTAAAATAATTAAATCCGTGCGTTTTTTGTACGAGTAATCCTAAGCCCTCAGTAAAATGATTCCAGAAGAGAAAAAATCGTTTTTAAAATGGTGTACCGCAAAAACCATTGAAACTCAATATTTTCTTATCATTCAATTTCTATGACTCGAAGTTCAAAGGATTTTGACAGGGGTTATAATACATCCACAAGCTTATTATTCTGTTTTTACTAGAGGTATTACCAGCCGAAAGAGAATAAAGAAACAGCGACATCGGGTGCCGAGTTCGATTTATTTTGGTCTTTAGTGGCTTGGTAATTGAAATTGAAAAGCTATTTGTGCGGTTGAAAATGATTCTTATTCTACATTGTTTTTCTTGTGCCCGTCTTGAAATATTGCGCAACATTTTTCTTCTTGTTCCAAGTGTTTCAGTGTGCCTTGGCCTGCGAACTTAACTGACAGCAAAAACACTATGTTACGTTTCTCTTCTTTTTTTGTTTTAGGAATAGTTTTCAGTTTATTATGATTGTATCATCTTATTTGTGCGTAGTTTCTTCCGGTTTTTCTTCCGTTACGTGTCTTAACTAAGCGCAGTGTTTTCCAAGGATGACGCAGATCCTTTAGATCTTTCTCGTTCGCACTGAACAGATGCTGACAGGAAAACATTAGGATAATGGCAACACTTTTCCTTCGCGTTTCCTATGTTTTCTTTGACCCTTTTTTCTGTAAGACAAAAGTTCGGCTGATTTCTTGTCGTTTTGCCGATAGACATATAACAAAGCTACAACAGTTTCATCTCAAGTCCATATGCGACGAGAAATAAGGGTTGATCAAACCTTGATGGCCTTAGCTGCGCTTCTAGCGCCACCAAAATTTTCAACTCGCTCTTTCTATAGTGCAGTAGACAGACCGTTTTTTCAAAGATCCCTAAAGCCAAAATATATCTATAACACTTTCTGATGTACGTAAACTCCTAGGTTTTGAGGTACTTTGATTCTAAAGTTCCATATGAGACTGGTTTGCGGTCGTGAGGCCGGCACTGTAGTGGACCCGATTAGCTTTAAACCAAAGAAGAAGTCATAATTTAGCCAACCACTACATGTCGTTGTGAAATAAGCATGGATTGTGTTTATATCATAGCGTTAAACCACATTGAATAAACTGGCTAACGGACCACTGAACAGAAAAGATCTATTGCCCTTATCTCGCCACTGCTCGCTTGTGGCAACACCAGACAACACCCCAGATCAATCCTTTTTATAGTTGTTACCCCAATGAATCCAAAATTTGCACACAAACTTTACAAATTATAAATCTTGCTTTCTTAGATTAAGAAGAAACTTTAATGCAAAGGAATGTGTCATTTTCATGTTCCTTTTCACGAGTAAAGAAGAGAGAGTTTAATGATTGCAATAAGAATAAAGAGCTTTGAGGTGTTTTCTCAGCAATTCTTGACGAAAGATATGTTTGTGCTATTTTGCAGGCCACAGAGCGAGAACAGACGAAAGAGACCCAGCACATGCGTTCGATCAGTTTCCATTCTCTGATCGTCTTTCTGAGCTAGGGTTGGAAGGATTTCGGAGAATGAGAGACCCTACGTTTCCACCATTCGCAGAGCTTCATCCGTCTCCTCTACAACAAACAAAACTAACTCCTGACGGTACATCTGCCTTTAGCCCTCTAAACACAGGTAAGCGGCATAATAAAACTATTTTGTTTGAATATATATTTTAAAGCGAATAAACATTGCTCTAGAAATTGACTTAAGTTCATTGCTTATGTCTAAAAGTGTAGAACTTTCGAATAATCCAGCTTGAAAACAAAGAACTCGGTACTGGCAAAAAAATTAGAAAAATATTCCTAAATGTTCTTTCATTATAGACGAACAATTTTCATTATTGAATGTCATTTAACTCGTTTTGAGTTAATAAATTGGAAGTCTGTAATTTAAAAAGCTCCAAAGTACGTTTCATTTCCTTGTAATATTTAAGGTTCCGTACATTCGAAGTACTAATTAGTTAAATTGAGTCATCAAGTTTTCGTTTTTGATGTTATTGGGATTCATTTGTATTTTGGTAACTTACCTAAAAGTGTATCGGAATGAAGGACTTTCTTTCTTGATTTTAAGGCGAAAATTTCAGTATTCTAATTTTATTCCTTTATGAAGTAGTTCATTATTAACAAATATTTGTTCAAATGTTTCAGATTTTTTGATTTTTCTAGTGTTACATTATTATATTCTTGGTATTTTTGAACGATAATTAACAAAACGTGCTCTGATGAAGCAAGCCTTCTCCTCAAACCAGATGGCCTTGGAAGGATCGAAACAACTAAAATAAGAAATATTCCTAATTGGATTGCCTCAGTAGGAATTTTCTTGCTAAAAACTCTAAGAGATACTAATTGAATAGCGACTTGAAGCTTTCATTATTTTCTACAGATCTTAATATTAAATGTGAAGGATTTTGATAAATATTTGATTTTCTGACACAAAAAGATATTCAAATAACATCAGATGTCCTCGATGCCGAAGGCCTTCGAGTTTTACTTTTAAATATTTCTTAAAGATATTTGAAATATTTTTTGAGCATATTCTCCTTGTATTTATATCATTTTAGCGAATTTGGGAATTACAAGATTAACAAACTTATCATAAATTAAGCTTACTTGAAAATAAACTTAAGCTTAAGCTTAAATCAAAAACGAGTTTTTCCTACAAAAAAGATTTTCAGTTCAGTTTTAGCACGAAATGCTGACTATTTATGGATTAAAAAGCGATGAATAAAAGACAGTTTTAAGTAAAAATCTAGCTCTCCTGAAACGGTGAAGATTAAATAAAGTGTTACTTTAATATTATGGATAAATCTTTACGGAATTTTATAGTTACTTCGACTACTTTACCTTCATTTCCAACGAAATTTTCGTTCTTCTACGTTGAAGTTGTTATGAAACATTCCCAATCGTTTCCTTTATCTTTCATTCTTTAAATGAATATGTGTTACGCCATTAAATTCAAGTTTCTCCTCAAAGTTGTTGTTGAGAAACGAGGAAGAAGAAGAAAATGGCGGTCTGCAGCGCTTGCCGTCCTTTTTAGGCCAAAAATCAGCGCGCTCGCGTCTCCAACCTGATTTCCCGACATTTCTCACTATACTTAATTTCTATCCACGTGCAGTTATCTTGTTTTATACAACCAAAATGATCATCTCCTCTCACAGTTTAACCAATATGGCAAACCAAGATTTACACCATTTTTTGGGAACGTATAAGTTCTTTAATTTGTGATTTCAAAGCAGACATTGTGGTGAAGCCCTCGGTTGCCCATATAATTTCACACATATACAATGGTTAGCCATATTTCTTTGACTGTGGATATCATTCCAGGCTAATTTCTCTCTTCCAAAAGATAGGAGGGCGAGTTTACCGCATGTTAATAATGCTCTATCGCTGACGAGGATTTTTGACAAAATTTAGTTTATTTAAAACTTTTATATTCAGGTAGTTTTTCCATTTGCCTCTGCTATTTTTGAAACTCACTCCTTTTATCATTGACTGGTTGTTAAATTATTTCAAAGATAACAAAATTTGTAAATTCATTCTTTGTTCGAGAGCAAAGGCGTTTTATTAAAAATTCATGTTTTTGTATTTTTAAGATTTACATTCAGGTTTTTTTCTTTCAGATCCGAACCAAATAAGATCGCCTTCTTCATGGGGCTATCACAGTTTTCCAGGACTTATTCCCGCTCCACAGCCAGATCCCTCGATGAATTTTTCAGCTCTGAGTCAACTTCAACAAAACCCGTTACAGATTCCCAAACCCCAGACAGTCAATCTCCAAAACACAACAAGCAACATGCCTGTGCTACCGCATGTGTACCCGGATGCAAGATTCCAAAATATGCCTCAATTTCAGTTTCGATCAACAACCAACAACACGACAACAGCGATAACCCAAGTCACCACGACTACAGCTGGGATAAATTCGTTCAATCAAATGGGATCTATGTGTCCTTCTAGTCAAATGGAGCCAGGACACGGTATGCTACAAGCAGCCTGTCAGCAACTGAATGGACCGACAATGGGGAACATGAACGGATTAGTAAATGGTCAATTTATGAGTACTATTAACTCATCGATGAACAATGGAGTCGTAAACAATGGATTGACCTATCGACCTCAGTCATACATTCCGCAACCTTCCATGAGCACGCAAAAGACTATGCCTTTGACACAATCGACGTATTCTGGGCCCGTGGGCCCCCCTAACGGGATGACATTTCCTATGGCAAGATCCGGTATGATGCCGATGATGACGCAAGGTATGGGGGTGTCTACGATGGCACAGGGTCTCAATAGCTTTTCAGGGTTTCCTACGCCTCCAAGATCAGAAGACCAAAGTCTGGGCCTCAAGCAAGAGCCTGTAGATGGAGTTACAGATCTTTCTAATCACGTGATCAGCCAAGGGATGGCAGACCACGTCAACAGTAACGGAGGAAACGAAGGAGTTCTTACTGAACGTAATGGACGATCATCTCCTAAAGTATGGAGGCCCTACTAGCTGAATTACATTGTATGGGATCCCGGTATCGACCCAGCTGCGTGGGCACTAAGGTCCTCGGTTTCGCCAATGGTGAATTGATAGCCTCTTATTATAGATTTTAAGAAGCCCAAACTACACATATTCCCTTAAATTCTTCTATCAAAGTTTAGTTTCAGTTATAATATACGTGCTTTTTTGGAGTGGGTACGGGCGACCTTCTCCGGCCGGCCATGTTGCCTATAGATATCAGTTTTCATAGATTAGAGGAACCTAGTATAAGCCTTATTTAGCTAAATAGCCTAGACCATTTTATCTTATACAAGAATGTTCGTTTGGTTGGACCTAAATTAACGCGTTTCAGAACGAAGCAGAGCTAAATTTGAACGAATTAAACCAAAGGCAACCCAAGCTTTCGGTTTTGAAAGATACAAGACATTATAGATGTTTTAAAGACTGTAAAAAGCAAGATTTATTTATTTCCAAGATTACACATAACCAACTTGTACCACGGGGCTATAATATATAGAGTATAATAGAGTTATCAGTAAGAGCCTCGCTATCAAGATGGTATGTCTATCTGCATTTTATCAATAATTGCTAAAGAGATTTCGAGTCATTTCGATACGTACATATATTATTATTTATGAAGCTTGAAAAGTTCGTAAAGGTTATTTTATTCCATGTACATTGTATTGCTAGGCTGAATGTAGTATCGTAAAACCATGCACCATATGGAATTTGATCAAATTGAAAAAATACAATCCCAATAAGAGTATATATTTGTGGTGATATTACATCCTCTTATCTGCCAATAGGATATAGTACTGGGCTTCAAATATGTTTAACCCCAAGATACGAGTCTATTTAGTTAAAAATGTCTAAAAGGGACTCTATAAGTCTAAACTAACCCAAAATTTGACTGATTTTGTGAGGTACCAGAGAACTCGTCAACTTTATAAACATATATAGAATCTCTGTAATGAGGTTTTAAGTTTGAACTTTAAAACGTAGTATAAAATTCCTTACTTTTAGTTAAAGATATATATATATATATATATAACAAAATTGCTATATACTCGCATTAATTCTTCGTTTTTGAAAGAAGTTTTAATCGTCTAGCACTCTCTTTCCCTCATCAGGGATTTAACGAGATACGAACCTAAACTTGAACCGTAAATAAACATTTTAAAAGCACATTTTTAACGCCATCAAGCCGAATCGACATTCAAAAAAATGGTAAGATATTTTGACCCAGAATTCATTTGGAACTAAAGCTTAACCGTCTAGCTTCCTTACGACAAATAAGCAAGAAGACACTGAAATAACTATGAACAGTAAAGACACTTCTAAAAATTTTAAAGAATTTAAACTATTTAATCCTATTTGATTTGTTAATGAAAATGGCAGAATTATCGTTGATTCTGTCAGCGCTTGCCATCCACAGCTGCAGGCAGTTAAAAAATATTACTTATTCTGTGATTTATAAATCAATAAATGTATCCTAAACGTATACAGTCTCATTGTTACTAGCTATGATAAATAAATTTTAAAACAAAATGTCTGGATATCTTAAAACAACAAGTCTGGATATAAATTGTTGGAGATTAGAATGGATTTCCCTGCTTAAAATGACGATATCACGAGGAAATATTTTTCAAGTTTTCTGCGTGATCTTGTTAAAAATCCCCATCTTTAACGTCATATCATTTCACAGAGGAAGAATGATAAAACATAACTAGAGGAAGAGCAAATCTTAGTAGGAAGCTGTGAAAATATGTTGTACAATGTACGGAAACTCGTACATAGTTGGTCTGCTATCAGACAAAAGACAAACGATGATCATTTGTTCAATAATTGCGGGGAAATTTGTCTACCCGCGATAACGATGAAGTGAGCTCTTCAATGATGTTTTTACAGACTTCCGTCCGCTCGGGCTACTTTGCATTTATAGCGTGGGAATAAACTTTTACTTCGATCACCGGGGAAGCTAAACGCTAGTCCCTTCCTGTCACTATCCGTACTTTTCACTCAGCACAAGACAATTTCGATATAGTTTGAAATGCTCTTGATTTTGATAACAAAATTCCAAGATTGTCGTCTAATTTCTGGATACGCTGGTCTGCCAGATATTTGATTTTCTAGATATAACGCTGTCTTCACTCACTGTAAGATGTGTAGGCTGCTTTTTATTTTGTCTTCAAATAGAGTTTTTACTTGCAAATCTCATTTTCTCGTCTTGGCATGGGTTTTCGCGGACAACTATATAATTGCTGATAACTATCCCTAGCGTTTATTATCGTATTTTCACGGACAATAATTCGATTACTGACTGCAGGATCCGAAATCAGGAAGTGAATATAGCATCGCACGTCTCGGTGGTGTTCGATCGTGGGATCATACTAACACATTCATGGGTAGTAAATCCCACAGATTTATAAGTGCACTCAAGTCCAAATTTAGAACAATTTCCTTCTGTAATCCGAAGTACAAGAATATATCAGAGTTGACCGGCTTAACCTCGCTACGTATTCGTAATATCCCGAATATGACGAATATAGCAACCATGCAGGGAACGGATAAAGGTGTGTTTGATGATGCGAGATAATCACTCGTTCACATGATCTACCGGGGCCAAGATCTAATGGATCGATTAATCCTTTCAATTAGTCAATTAATGGGACGGTAATTTGGCCTAGTATAAAGTGATTCATAGGACAAGATGGTGATAACAAGAAAGGCAGCACAGGGAATGACGAGATTCTGAAAAATTCGGAAATGCGGCGATTAAAGAGAACGCGGCCGCGCTAGTGATAACGAAGAAGAACCCCTACACTTGTGAGTTGAATTTAGGCCAGAAATATCTAATTTTTTAAGCAGTTATTCAAGAATTTTAAATGGTTATTTTTGGCTGAATTAATGAATATAATTGAAGCAAAGTTTAAACCACACCTTTCTGAAAACATCCTTTTGGTAAAGAAGAAATGAAAACAGCCCATACACGTGCAAATGAATGTGATAAACACTTCTGTCAGCAGCAGCAGTTTGTAGCCGTATCGGAATCGCTATCACGCGAACCAAAATCCTTTAATTTCCTACTATCTTTTGTCTGAAGAGCTAGACACTAGTTTTTTATGCTGGATCAGTTAATTGTTTTAACTGTCTAGCACATAAAAGAACAAAGGGTCTGACGTCTTGAACGTGAAGACTTGTTGATGGTTTTAGAAACCGTTTCCCGGGTTTATTACAGTGGATATCAACGCTAGTTAATCCCTAATAATGACCGCTCTTAGTGACGCACAGTCTTAGTGACAACAAGAAACCGGTGCCAGAGGCGCACAGAGGCTTCAAACAAATTAAGGAGTTTGAGATACCAATTTCGATACATCCTGACAAAAAACAATTGAAAAACAAATAATTGAATTATCAATACCAAAGATAAAAGAGCAATGGTAGAAAAACAGGCTCGACTTCTTCTCTAAAATCCTTAAAATAAGGGAAAAAAGCTATTAGGAACTAATGTCAAGTGGATAAACATTTCAGAAATCTTTGAGGCAATCCAAGTCTCGACCTTGAGGAGATTTTCCATGGGTAAACTCTGCACGTGGTACGAACTGCGAACTGTTTCGAACCCGTGAACACAACGAAAGAGTAAAAACAAAACCAGATGTATTCCGTAGATTGTTCACTGAAATGTTTTTTTAGGTGCTAGAAGTGAATTTGTGGACGAAAATAAAGCCATTAAACTATAATAAATTTGGTAGAATCAAAACTAAGACTTTTGGGCTGGGTATTTGTACAAATATATAGCAACATTTTTGGGACTATATTCAACTGATACATTCTTAGAAAATTTTCCAAAACTTTGTGCCTATACTAAGTTGGGTAGGAATGTATGATTAGATTTTGGCTTTTTAACTAGCTTAAAAACTGAAATAAATATAGTGAAAATAACTGAAATAAAGGACTTATTGTCAAAAGATTTCAAATATTGACGTATTTGTGGCAAAGTGGCCTCATACAATCAGTAATAGCAAAAACTAAGCTCGGCAGGTCGCACTAAGACCCTTAGCGAAAGACAAGTTTATCCCCCGCACGATCAGACATTTTAACACGATTTTCTTGTATCTTTTCGGCTTTTTTGTTATCATGCCGTATCCTAAAATCACTAAAAAGATCAGTCAGTTTCCTGACAAAGCAGTGACAAGAGCTCCGGAAACCAGGAAAAATGGCGGCAAGGACGGCATAGCGCTTGTTTATGATCCATATTAAAAGATCGCTCTTCTAGGCCTGGGTGTTTGCCAAGTACGAACAATCCCCCGCTTTGCCAGCACGTCGATGTAACACAGCCAGTACGTCGATATAACAAAGAAAAATTATCTATGCGTCATTAGAATTTGTTCGTTCATAAAGCAACGAATATCGCGTACCAACTAATGAAGACGCCAAGAGAACCAGAAAAAGATTTTCTTAGCTTTTGCATCGGTAGTTTTAGTTTGTTTAATGTATCAAATATGACATGTGGTGAAGGTTTTTGGACCTTTTAGTTTCGATCCACAAAGGTAAGTTGGTCAGAAAGACTAAGCCGAAGAAAGCAGACCCTTTGACTTGATCGATAAGTGGCTGAATCAGACGGCGCAGCAGATATACCAATGTCACAATCAAATAATATTTAACGTAGACTACTAAACGCATCAATGATTAATAGTTTTCAGATACTTCTTGCCGAATTCGCTGTTTAATCTTTGACCGTTAGAAAAGTAGTTCGTGTTGGAGTACTTGCCAATGCTCAACTAGAATAATACGCTAGTCTCCCTTGAGCTAGTTGGATCTAAAATCGACCGCTGTACCACGTTTCCTGCTGGTGTATAGAAAGAGAATCAAGGCATTAGGCAAATTGTCTCAACACTTTCATGAAAGCCGGCGTCATATTTATCAGCAATACTTTCCAAAGTTGAACTGAAAGAACAACAGCTCGTTTGAAAAACCTTGTGTGTTGAACTAAAGTGCTGTATTGATTAAGCGTGGGTGGAAGAAATCATCACGTATCTCTTTATTTAAAGTCTTTTTTACACAGTTTGTTGGCTGTGAGACACATTTGCAAACAGATGACGGGATATGACGTTGCTAGACAGAACGGAAAAGCGTTCAGAAATCTAATGAGTTTTTGTCTTAAAACAATAGTTTCTTAAACTTTACTAGTGTGTATTCGTCGACTGGTTATATTGACGGCTGCGTTGTGATCAACTGGCTTTGATAGTTATATACAGACGACATGTTAATTGTCATAGTTATAGAGTCAGTTGTAGTGAAAAAGTGAATTGCTTTATTCTAGAAACCCAGACAGAATGGCAAACGAATTTTCATGAATGAATGAGTCATACAGGCAGTTAGCCACGGATTTTGAATCGGATCTTCGTCGCTTACAACTCCCTGCTACGACAGATGTAGAAGGTAGGCAGGCATAGCTGGTAAGAAGCAGCTCGCCACGAACAGCTCGATTTTAAATCACATAGAAGTTACCCAAACAAACAGAAAGTATTCTTACTTTACTTCAATTTCATTATTTTGTGGGAAAAATACTTTGAACCTTTTGTACAAGGATTTAAGTGGCTAGAATAGGAAGAATTTAAGAAGAAATGCTAATATATCGACATATCCACCCTCGTCAGTTCAGTCGTTTCGTTAGCGCTTTATCAGTTGTGCACCGCGGATTTGTGTATCCAGGCTCGTCCAGGAACCTCTTTCTTACTGGCATTGTTTTTAATTGTACATCTCAAAATCAGAGTACAACTTAAATATTTTTTAAATAAAAGTAACTTTAGAGTCTTGTGTTGGGAATTATTTTCTCTGAAGATAACGTAAATTAAATGGCTTCTTGGGCATCAATGGCGGTTTGTTGAGGTCGTCATGTTCGAAACTCATCCTTGGTGCAAGCCAAAATACCATTATTTATTATTTAATAACGATGTCTTTTTAAAAGTTATGAAGAAAAAATGTCATTTCTAAAGCAGTGACCTGAGATTACAAACTTTAAGGTACCAGTGAAGGGGATATAATCACTCATTACGTTCATGTTGTATAAGGCTGACAGCATTTGCAGGACTTAGTATCGGTTTCCACCATGCATTGAATCTTTTGCTTCGTAATCATAGGATGTTATGAAGCCTTAGCTGCTTCGTGACGTTAATGAAGGTTATTGAAAGTAGGACGGTAAAGAGGGTTAGAATTAACTTTTTATTATGAGACAGAAGCCAATGTAAATTCTATGAAAGAAAGGAAAGACCACTGTAAACAGACCACAATGGTACTCAACGTGTTTTGCTCACAGTTTGACTTGAAAACAGAGTTGAAAAAATGCAATTTTCTTGTAATTCAGTGAAGCCAAAGCAATCTCAGCTGTTTAAACTAAGCCTTAGTTAAATGTAAAAGTCAATTCAGTGAAGCTGAATTTGCTTGTTTGCAGGAGTAAGGACCATAATCTACTAGACACCTACTCAACATTGTTATAGTTGAAGTACAAGACAAGTGCTCTGCCTACTTGGTAGCTACATTCTTACTCGTTGGAACACTAGGAAATTGAAGATTTTTGTACTACTTCTCATGCCATAAACTCAATAATGCATTTGGAATCAACGTCGTCTTGCTGTCAGGATTATCTAGAGTACTACTACAACGAGTATTAGGTCAGGTTTGTTGTTTGTTTGCTGGCCAAGCTGAAGTATTTTTGACTGCACTTTTCGTTGTATGTAAAGTTTGCTAACAAATGTTAAAATGCATCTCTTTATTCCTGGAATTAAACTCTTAATAAAAGAGAAGGAATTCAGCAGAACATACTTGTCCAGGCTTGATATATCTACACATATATACACAGCATAATTGTGGCACCATAAGAGAGCTTTTTTTCCTGGAAGCACATTATTCTTAGTTGTACCTTCCAGGGACTTTAGCAAAGGCTAAAATCCTGTGCAGCTAGAGGAATGACATTTATTTGGGATGCATTTAACGTATGGTATGTACGTGTAAAGAACACGAAGTGTGTCATGCACTGTACCCTGTTTTGGTCTTCTGGTCTAAAGGCATGGTCTAACAGAAACAAAACATCCACATCTTAAAAACATCTTAAAACGACATGAGTGCATTCTTCAAGAGCAACATATGGCAATAGTCTGCTTCAAAATGGTTAGAATATGACAACGAAACAGTTTGACCAAATAACGGGTTTGATGTTTCAAATGCTCCCCAAAAATGAGTTAAATATGTGAATTATCCTTAAATTTGTGGGTGTAATAAGTATGATGAATAAATCCACAACTGAAATGGGTTAACTATGAAAAATAATTGGTCAAACGATTCCGCAAAGTGGGTTCAGTAAAAATGCATATGATAAATCCCCAAAATGAGTTAACTATGACAGATAATTCTTCAAAAGTGGTTTGAATTTGACCAATAATTCCACAAAATGGGCCAAATACGACAGATAATCCGGCAAAAGTGGATTGAATATGTCCAAAATCACTAAAATTTAATGAATTCAAACAGCTTCATGTCTGAGATGTTCTTAACCAATATTATTAGTATCCAACGAATAAAAGGTGTAGACTTGTGAATAAAAAATGTCAGGAATCGATATGATTAAGTGTTGAATTTGTGCAGTTCAGCTACCCTAATCTTCACCACCACCCCCTTGACCAAGAAAATATTAAAAATATGATACAAGACGAGCTGAATGCATGAGCTTTCGCGAGTACTGTAGCTGACTGTAGCAAGAGGAGCATTTTCAGTTGCAGATACTAGTCAGTTTCGATATGGTCAAAAGCGAAGTTCGAAAAGCAGTCCACTTCAGATGTGCAGTTCACTTTATCTGAATAATTTTACCAGCCTGACAGTAAATGTTGCCCGCTTGGAGGGTATAAATGACTACCAGATAATTATGAAGGCGCTGACGGAGACAATTAAAGTGATTATTGCTAAGGACTACTTCGTTTCTTATACGACTGCAAGACCACAGGAACACACCACAATCCTCGAGTCAAAACGAGGTCTTTTAGAGAAATAACAGGAGTCATTATCCTAATCTTCAAATAAACAATCTTTAATCTAATGAATAGAGGAGCTTAAATCATTACTGAGGTTTCTAATAATTAGCGTACAATTAACAGAATAGATGAGTGAGATAATATTAATGATACATCGCTGTGGCACATTATGAATGGAATTTTACATTAAGTTTGTTTCCGTTACGATATAGTCATGATATCGCAGTATCTTAAACCACAAAAACAGGAAGGAATACTTGGACTTTTTCAAGATGTTGCATTCTTAATTCAATTATTAAACGCTTTACAATTTTTACTTTGTTGTTGTATTCGCTCCTACCGCCGCACCCAGACCTCATGTCCAGCGGTAAATGCCATGTTAGGTCATGCGTAAACACAAGAATACGCCCCAAACATTCCAAGGATTCCTGTAATGTTTGGCTTTGACCTTGCTTCTATTTTGTCAATATTTTGATAAGGAGATAGCGGGAGGTGACAACATCTGAGGTCACGTGGTGGTCACGTGGCTAGGTCATGTGCCTGTCAGGTGTGTCTAAGAATAGCAACATTAATCCGGAGACTTCGAAAACAAAAGATCTTTGATAGTGATAGTATTACAGAGAGGTGAAGTTGGTGTCGACCAATCATATGTCTCCATTTAATAAGTTTGGAAGTATGACATATCTTCGTACCACGTTGAGCCCTTTGACAGCCAATTAACTTTGTTCAATCAGATTGATAGTTTTAAATATGCTTCACCTATGACGTATATTGATTCAAATATAGAATTAAAGTCAAGCTAAGGTTAAAATGGAGTTAGCCAATCACATTATGGCTATTAAAGAGACTGAAATTATGACGTGTTGAGTTAAATTAGTATGAAGAATATATTCAATCAATAAAAGTTGCAAAAATTTTTCTTAAAAAGCGGAAACGAATAAGGACACGTGGTTTGACTTCCCAATCACGTGATCAATGAGGGTATGGGCTCATTCGTTAAGTGGAAACACTCAAGAAAAACAGAGCCCGCGTTAGTTTCATGTGCGCTCTAGATAACAGTGTGTGTGGGTATCACTAACTTTAAAACGATTCATGGTACGAATGCATCAGATAGGTTAGATTATTTTGCCTTTGAAATGAAAGTGGATGGCAAGACAAAATATGGAACAATTTTTCAAAAATACAATATGTATCACACAAATCAAATTTAATTTAGACTACATTCCAAGGACTCATTTTGTTATTTTAGCTCCTCGCGATTATTTACACTCCTAAATCTTAATTTAATTCAATAAAATTCATTATATTTCAAGAAAAATATTCAGGTTTGTCTACATGCTAAAGCTGCGGGTCGTAATCTTGTAAATTATCCTCTTATTTGGTCATATCAATGGCCTACAAGTTCGAATTCTCATTTTTTCAGTTTTATTTCTTGCCTCTCTTTTTCTTCCGTTTCTCTTTCGCTTCTTTTTTCGCTCTTCTTCTTTTGGTTTCGTCTGGTTTTTCTCCAAACACGATATTCTTGAGTGTGGCTCTGTTATCCCATAATGCCATGGTGCCATGCTGTCTGCACCTTAAACATGAACAGTACATCTAAGATAAAACTTGTTTGAACTTTTCATTGAAAGCAACCACTCTTAATCGGCTTTCTAAAAAAGGAAGATTCTTATCAAAGCTATCTCTTCCTTATACAGAGGCAGATCCAGGATTTTTTTTGAAGAAGGGGGGTACGCCTCCAGGAGTTTTCGGGGGGTGTACCATTTATGATCAGAACTCGAGCACCAAAAGTTAATAATATTAAATCAATAATTGACTGTAAGTAGACTCTGTAAGTACCCCATCTTAGGGGACTGCGCTACCCCTGTACCCCTTCCCTGGATCTGCCCCTCTAATCGACCACCCTTGTCAAGCTAAAACCTTTCTAAAACGACCACACTATTAAATGAAGTCAAGCAGAGTTCTTAGGAAGCGACCAGAAGCGACCAACTCAGTCAGTTCTGCACAGTGACTGACTTTTGATAATCCATTGCTAGTATATATTCAAGTGGATACCTTCAAATATCTACCACAGTTGAGGGGTTATTCCAACAAAAACTGTAATGCGAATATTAATGCAAAATAGTCAACAATCAACTTGCAAGAAACTTTTTACTTAACAGTGATTGTACTGAGGGTTATGACTCCGCAATCTGCCTTTTTTTCAATAAAGCGGGGATTTAAATCTCTGTAATAGCACTTTCCACGGTTACTAAAAATAGATCTATCGCACAGCTTTATGGGATTGAAATGCGGACAAATTTCGT
>WUAP02173004.1:1988-23622 GCA_015163945.2 Stichodactyla helianthus | reverse complement strand
CTTTGTTCAGAAAGACTCTCTAAGAAAGAAGCCCAAAATGGTAATGAAGCATTCAATCTCTTTCGGGCAGCTGTAACGCAAATTTCATCATATAGTTCTGTACTCTCGTTTAATAGTTCCTTGGAATCCATCAAGCACGCAAAGCATCCAAAACTTTCCAAAACTTACAACCACCATTTTGACGTCCTATTAAAGCATTTCACACCTTCACCGAAACTCACTATTCGCGTGCGACAAAGATTATCAAGTAATAAATATTGTTTGTGGTAGGATGAGAGAGTTTGTTTGCTGTACGGTTTAGTAGTAAAAGGCGAAAAAAGCGAGTTCAGTTCCCGCATTAAGGCGAAATTGAGTATATTACTGCCAAGGGGCATTGTGATATTTCCACGTTGTGCGTCTCTGTCAATTTCAGACGTTCTTTTTCTTCTTTTCTCTATTTTGACAGTTTGATAAGCGATGAGAGTTTTACACAGCATTGTGTTCAAACAAATCAGTTAGACAATGCAAAGACTCAAAGTTAGAATCAAGCTTAAAAGCCATTGGTCAGGCTTAATTGACTACGCACAACTTTCTTATACAATAGTAATCACAAGCTTTTTAGGATCACTTTGAAAATTATGCCATGCAAATAGACTTGCTGGTTAGTATAGTGACAATCGTGCAAAACGACCCACGGATTTTGAGATTAACGATGGACCTCCAACTAAATTTGCGAAATTCGGGAAATGGCCGATTTTAGAACTTTTCCAACTCAGTTAGTTAATAACATTCAGTTAACTTGACGTTGAAAAACTATCGGTGTCTTAAAGTGGTGTGTAGAAGTGTTTAGCGGTTTCCAAGGACTCAAGATAGAAGGAAAAAGAAGAATCAAATCTTGATCTCGCAAGACCAAGGGATTATCAAAGGAAGACAATAGAAAGCCAAAGTCTGAGGTAACAGCAATGCGAATGTCTCATGTTTATTGTTTACATTCCTTAAATATAATTAACACATTTGAAACCCCAAAGCTTTCATCTCCTCATGCAGGGAACTCGTCCCGGGCGATCGGAGAATTTAGGAGCGAATGGTCGATGTGAAATACTAGATACTTAACTGTGGTCATTTGGCTGGAACTTGCCAGAGGGTTGGATAATTCACAGAGTTTTCATTTTTGAGGCCAGGATTCTTGTGTCAATAGTCGCAAGGCACGAAGCTTACGAAATGTAAGCCAAAGCCATTTTGTTGTCATTCGTAAGCGTTCCTTAGTGCTCCCGATTGCACCCCGAAATTCGCCTATTCACATCAATCTAGCACTCTAAATTCACCTTTAACACGACAAGATGGCGTTTCTGTCGAATCTTTATCATCGTCTAGGTAAGTAAAGACCAAATGGCTCGGTAAAGAGGGTCTGAATCATTCACGTAACTTCCTTACAATAGACTAATCAACGGCTATTCGGGTCAAATCAAAATAACTCCAAAATGTCAGTCGACATGTGGTAACTCTAGATCACTGTGCTACGTACCTATTGCACTTATTTCTTGTCATCGAATTTAAATTTTAAGGAGTTCAATTATGGTAAACAGTCACAAAGATCATACAATCTCTTCCTGTATTACTTTTTTCGTTTTGGCTGCAGTGTAAAATATTCAATCGGTATCTGTACGGTTTAAATGCAAATCTCCAAGGAACTTCAACATTCTTTGTATTTCTATCGCAAAACTCCGATTCAAAGCTTTTACTTCGACTCTAAGCTTTAATAATTTCTTCGAAACCCTCAATCGTTGTCCTACGAATTTTGTACTTGATTGTTACAAACCAACGTGATCGTTCAAAATATTAATCAACTCGACGCTTTTTGTGTTAAACTCGTGTCGTCTGTGGCTTTCGCTGAAGTAAGTTCATCAAAGCGATTCACTTTAAAAAGTGTCGAGCGCTGAAATCGCTGATGTTGGTGCGACAAAGAAAGGTTTAGGCAGGTGCATCCGGTTTGGACTATCCTCCTTTCTGATAATTTTCGGTCTCGTTTATGTAAATTAGCATTGCAGTCATATTCGTCGATGAAACGGATATCGTAAACCATGGGCTGGACTGTTCTTCCACTCAAACTGGCCTTAAAAAATCATTATCGAGAAGAGATCTCCACTAGACAATCTCAAATCAAATAAGCTGCCAAATATTAACACTGCCCAAGTTATCGCTTTTTACATCGACAAATTCTAAAATATTACGATGTAGAAAGCCATTATAGTGCTGAGAAGGATGTCTAACGCTTGAAACATCGTTTGATTCTTCTGTGTTCCCTGTTCTCGGAAAGTTATATCAAATACAAGTTGTTTATAATCTTTAGCAGATCTCACACTCTTGGATATTGTAAGTATAGTACTACTGCTTTAGGATATTTGTTTAATTTTGAAAGCATAGTAAGAGACCGCTGTTGTTACTTCCTAAATTTCTTCTTTGCTTTCATTCTTTATCTGCTCTCAAAAATCCGAATACTGTGCTGAAGTGGTTGAAATACCGGTTAGTTCGACTCCAGTTAAAACCCAGTGCAAGGGTAGTAGCATTTACTAAACGTGCATATTTTAGGTAGCTGTCGAGCACATGCGTGGAACTCATGGAAAGAGCATTTATTTCCAAGATCTGAAATCAAACGGCAGTTTTACAGGATCGAAATTATCTTGCACTTGTCTAGGTTCTGAAGTATTACCCAGCTTTTAACTGCTTGATGATAATAGATCTATATTTACGTTCTCCGGAATAAATGCTTGTGTATTCAAATAGACATTTAGACATTTAGCCACAAGCACACACCAGCTGTGTTAGAGTGCTAACTAGGTGGCCTTTCAAGTACTAGTTTTCTATAAGAATAGGCATTAATTGGGGTGAATTAATTAATAAAGATGGATACAACAAATACGAAATAAAAAGCTTTGGTCAGAATCTGAACATTGTTATTTGTTAAATAACCAAAAGATAATTAACAGAGCCCACAGGGACTGACTGAGATCTCTACTAGATTATTTCACAACTGGTGGAAATTAATGGATAAAGATTAGATGGTGGTAATAAAAAATCTATCAAATACCAGTTTTAAGACTTATAATTTGCAATCATGAAGTTACTTATTCTACTTTCATTCTATAGAGCTGCAGATTACTAAAATGCAAGGAAATAATCTCTTTCAGTATTTCCATATTTTGCAGACAATTGCTAAACTTATATTAACTCTAGCATTGATTTAAGATAGATTGAAATTGTTATTCCAAGATATAGCCAACAATTATCAATATTTTGAGTAAGTGTAACATGACTTTTTGTATTTTTTACCAAGTTTAATCATTATTTCAGGACTTAAAACCCAAACTGTGACAAACTGTGTTTATGACTTTTTATTGCAAGTCTAGAAAAAAACTTGATGCTACATGTGCTTTGTAACAGTTATGGATATTAGCTGCACTTTGTTTGGTTGCATATTTTAGTTATTAATAGAATAGAATAATATAGTTATTCTATTGAGGGCCATAATTAGTTATCCTCATAATTATTATTGTCTTGTTTGCACATTTCATTAAAACAAAACATCCTGAAAGCTGGAAGAAGCACAGATATGGACTCAAAGCTGCATGTAAGAAGTATTACTACCAAAACAGGTGGACTGTGATTATAAAATCCCATATTAAAAGTTGATTTTGGCCATGTCCCATGGTGTCAATCTTTTACACTGAAAAACTAGACACACCTGCTAACATTCCTACGTTCACATGCCTCAGGAAGTTGATTGTTATTATACATGGTGGAAGCAGAAGTGAAATTCAAACTCTATGACATTTGAAGGGATCCAGAAGCTATGCCTCTGGCTTAAAACATTGTTCTATTGATAATATTTTATTTATAGACCTTATTCAAATGTTTTTCTATGAGAAAGAGGATCTTTCTTTAATGCTAGTGTTTTGATCACATCTCAGGAATGTGAGCATGTGTGTCTAACTATTTGGTGCAAAGTGTGATACCATGTGACCAAATTAAACTATTACATTGGGATTTTATATTCAGTCTACCTGTTTTGGTACTATTATACATTTTAATCACTATCTCACTACTTATTGGCTGATGACATAGATGAACTCAATGTGACTGCAAATTATTCTGCAGATATGGGATTTATCATGTCAGGTTCAGAGTCCAGTTAAGAATTGGACATGCATTTAAAAAACTAAATTTGTAAATACAAAAGATAAAAGCTTTCTAAATGTTCAAAATGTATAATAAAACAATTAAGGTAGTTTAGAACCCTTGCTACTTTGCATCCTGCTTGCACACATCTTTTGGAAGAAAATTTCAAAAGTTGCATTTGTGACGTAAACGTCGGTATTAGATTTCAGTATGATTGTAAGGTTTGTGATTGCTACGTGATTACTTTAAATTGATCGTTAATCTATACAATGCTATATTTTACTCAATTTATGCATTATCGTAGTGTTTAAGCCATTCTTTGATTTGTAAATCGTCTTTATTCTTATTGCACGTGGTCATTGAAATGTTATCTAGCAAATACGTAAATTGTAGTGAAATCAAAGGAATATCAATAGCAATAATTGATGTAAGATTATGATTTTAACTTTTAGCTTTACGTGATCAGTAATAAAGAAACAAAGTAAGGACCGGCTGATCAGTATCTAATCAATTTCTGGAGTATGGCCAACCAAGGCATAGCCTCAGCCGTCACACATTAATGAAGAAGCAAATTAGAGCAAAAATAACCCATTTTTCAGTTTGTAAGCTCCAGCAGGGGTCCTTTAGGCAAATATCACCCAGCCTCACTTGGCCAAGGCACTAAAATTATTGATTTTTGCTGGCTTTTTACATCAGTAGTGCCTTAATTGGCATGATGTCCCTCAATTTTTTCTGATTTTCACATTTCTAATGTTACCATCTTTTTGAATCTTTTTTGATAGCATTCCATAGTAATTTTGACTTTTGTATGCTGGTAGCCACTAATAATGGCTTTGGTAATAGAAATGGAAACTAGCGAGTAAACTAGTATAGGCTGTGTCGGTGTGCAATGAATACAATAACCAATAAAAGGAAATCTGTAACACCGTGAAGAAAGAGAAATATACTTTACTCTTTTTACTCCGACGAAGGGCGAAAGCTCAAAAGGTCAGTAAAGTTAAGTATATTTCTCTTTTTTTCATGGTGTTACAGATTTCCTTTTATTGGTTATTGCTTTGGTAATAGGTTGAATTGGTCATTGAATTAACAAATCTGCAACTTTTCAAAGGTTAGAGAATAATAACAATAGCAAAAGACTCCCTCTGTAAGAATTTCTTGTTAACATTAGGTAAACTTATTGTTGTTTCATTGACATTTTAATTTTGGAGAAATCCAACCATCTTACCCACTAACAAAGAACCTGGTACTTTCTGTTGTTCTCACAAGCGTTGCAATACGTGTCCTCACATTGTTTCATGCACATCTGTCACAGGCCCTAAATCTTCTTATAACATAAGCAACCACTTTGATTGTATCACTAGTAATGCTGTTTATTGTATTCAATGTACTTTATGTAATCATCTTTATATTGGGGAAATGGGAAGATGCCTTGGTGATCGTATTCGTGACCACATTTGCGATATGATAACACTAAGCCGGTTTCCCACCACTTTAACTCCAGTAACCATAACATTAGTCACATGATTGTCTTTGGTGTTTGCTTAATTACTGGCTCAAATTGTGATCATAAGTCTAAATAGATGTGCCTCATTCATTCATTGGGTACTCAACAGCCCAATGGTATGAATGAGCGGTTTTCTTTCTCTTAAATCTATTGGTTCTTTTCTCCTCTAACGTTCTAATTGATTAATTAACTTTCCCACTTCTATTTATACCAACTCTTGCCCTTACTTTACTCTTTTACTTCAACAAAGGGCGAAAGCTCGAAATGTCAGTAAAGTTAAGTATATTTCTCTTTTTTCACAGTGTTACAGATTTCCTTTTATTGGTTATCATCTTATTTTGTCCCAAGTTATGCACAAAACTGCCCACCCCCACCCCCCCCAAAACAAACACAGTGACCCTCCCTTTTTATTTCATTTTTGAGTTTCACCTATGTTTTTCTTTGTGTAGACAAAGTTTGAAAGAAAGCTTATGCAGGATCCATGAGTCCCGAACTACCTTAAATATATCTATTTTATAATTATTTAATTTATTAATATACACTTAATGTCTGATCTCGAGGGAAAACAAAACTAACTGCTTCCCGAGGGATCGGACATTAAGTGTTTTGTTATATAGCGACAGAGAAATGATTCCAAGCAAATTTAGAAAATAAAAAAGAATTTATTCAGTGAGTAAGCGAAAAGCAAACAAAAGCTCTGGACTTTGAATCTGAAGCAGTTTTCATTGGCTTTCTTGTTTCTGATTCGTCTGCAAGATATCACGCCACGGGATCAATCACGCTCTGATCACATGCACTGGGCTGTGTGCTGGTTTATTTTACCTTTCCTTTTCACATGCTACTTGTATCCCAACTGGGAAATAAGTTATTTCCTGCTCAGAATACATTTAGATTTCATAGTTAATACCACATGATCATCTTTCAGCCAATGACAGCGTTCGTTATATCAGGAAAATCCATAGCTATATAACAACTTATGCTATTTATGTTTACATTTGATCATTTCATTATGGAACTTGTGCAGGATAAATTATTCAATTGTTACTGAATTATTATTTTTTTCATTATGGACATTATGAAATCATATGAAATGGAGTATATAGATCCATCTTTCATATTAGCTTTGTGGATTTCTGATAGGGGTAATTTATTGAGGGAAGAGGCTAACAGTTACATGACACTTCTTAAAGTTTCCCTTGGCAGCTTTTTGCCCAAAAAATTTTGATTTCACTTTATGTCTGAATGTTACTCAGTACCAATAATAAATGATGTAAAGATATGATTTAACTTGAGTGCAAAATTATTGTAAAATTAAATTTGTATGAATGAATGAAATGCATGAAATGAAAGTTACAAGCATTGTTTCTGTTATTGCAAGGGTTGACAAACACTGTAACTTTCTCTCATATTTTAATGTCAAAATAATGGAGGGAAAATATTAACATTGAAAGTGGGAGGGAAAAATAAAGTGTGTCTTGTTATATTACTTAATCTCGGTTGAACTCGATTTTTCAGATAATATTATAGCAGAACTTTCTTACCATGGAGAACTGCCAAGATGGTGCTGTCTTGGATGATGTTAATCTGAAGAACAAAGTCCATTACCTGGAATCACAGTTGGTCGAATTTCAACAGGTTTGTTCCCTCATTTCTTATTAGAAATGCCTGTAAACACTAAAGATGTATTATTTCATGAAAAATGGAGGAATATCGGTAAAACGATATCCCGAGGAGATATATTTTTCCACACGAAGATACACTTTTTTCCGACCAATCAGCATCGATAATTTTCGCGCGCTTGAAACGCGTCTGCGCTTTCTTTAATCCGGGGTAATAAAAAACGAAAAAAAAAAAAAAAAACCCACTGAAAATGCTTTTTTATCGACCGCCGAACCGCCGCCTTCCAACAGCTAAAATTCGGATGTCTGAGGGTAAATCAACAAGTCTAAAGAGCTGTTACTTTGTGCTTCATTGATTCGTGATCGCTCAGTTCAGTTCTTATTTTGAATCGATTTTTAATTATTAGTTGTCTGAAGCTAACTGTTGAATTTTCATTTCGATCTTAACTTTCACATATTATCTTCTTGGACTCGGAAGTCACTTTTTATTCGAGTGACGTCACATATATGTCTGTCACGTAGGTCGTCGAGTTGTCTTTACGTCACTTCCCACATTCCGTATCGTAAAACATTATTTAGAGTGAATTTCGAAATGTTTTCCCCGACATTTTGGGCAAGACCGATCAGGGACTAGAGCTTGTTACGTGTTAAATGGGTTGTCTGTGTTATAGGGCGAGTGTTCTTCAAGAGGGGGCGGGGGCGTGACGTGACATACGCCTTAGGAAAGGGTCACTTTTTAGCTTAGAGTACAAGTGTGCTATCGTACTTGAAGTACCTACATCTAAACTTCAACCTTAGATGCCTGGTATACTCATCCGATAAAGACATTAGAAGTTGGATATTACTTCTTACCACTTTTGCTGTTCCACTTAAACCCTCTATTCCGCTTTTCTACATTTTTGCATCATTTCCGTCTATTTAATTTTCCAGGTTGTAGAAGAAAGAGATCTTTTGTTAAAAGAAGTGGGTGAACTGAAACAGGATATCAAAGAATTGATCGCAAATAAAGAAAAACTCCAAGAAGAACACGCCGAGGAACTAGCTGTCTTGTCCTCAAGCTTCTCCCAACATTTCGAAGACGGCGGCAACAACGAGGAAAAAGTGAAAGAATATGAACGAGAAATCCAGAAGCTAAGAAACTGCATAGAAGATAAAAGCTATCATATAAATCAGCTCCAGAAAAAGCTTATGAAAACACAAGTCGAGATGGAAAACGATCTTGAAAAACACGAAGCAGAGCTAGAAAATCTGAGATCACAGTTAGAAAAACTTGAGAATAGCGACACCGAGTCACTAGTAGAGGAACGTATGAGTGAACTAAAAGAGAGTTATGAAAGAGAGATTAAAATACTCAAGGAAAAATTGCAGGCTGAAGAAGAAGCTCACAGAGAAAGCAGTAAAGAGGAACAATTGAACAACAGCTTAAAAGAAATTGAAGAATTGAAACTTAAGCTCACAACTCTCGAAGATGGAATGGAAGAACGGCTGGAGGAGGAAGAGACAAAGTTTAGGCGTGAGGTTTTGGCGGTTAAAGACAAGTTAATTCACCAACATCAACTCGAGATTGATGAACTTTTATCTCAGTTAGAACGCTCCAACGCGGAAGTGGAGAAATTAAGGCGGTTATCGAAGCAAGGTGACGATAGGCCTGGAAGTCAGCCCGTAACAAATGGTGATATTAGTGGTAACAGTGTGGGGTCACACTCGCCTGCATGGAAAGGGCACCAAGCTGAACATGCAGATAGCGACAGTTTTAAGTTAATTCCGGTCGAGATTGAAATCAAAGACCCTAACTTGTACGAAGAACTTGATCATATCCATGGACTTTACCAACAGCAAGTGGATTTTATTTGTAAAAGATTGAAAGACCAATACCAAGAAGAACTTGAAGAAAACGCTCATAGGTTAGAGGAAGAGTACGAACAGCAGCTCGAGCGACAAAGGACGGAATCGGAAGAGAAAATTGTAGGAGTTCAGAGACAGTTACGTGCACAGCATCAAGCAGATCTTGATCGCGTTACCAATGATATGGAGGATCAGATTCAGGTACTCAAGAACGGCCATGCAGAGGAGATAGCAGAGCTAATGCAAAGAGTGCGGGGCTTATCTGATGAGCGTAGGCGATCGTACATTGAGCAAGACAACACACAACAACATGTAATTGTTATCAAGGAGGAATTTAAGTCGAAAGTGGAAAGCTTAGAACAGGAATTACGTATGGAAAGGCAAAGAGTGGCTGATTACGAAGCAAAATTACAAGGAGTGGAAGCACAAGTACAATCCTTTAAAAGCGAGAAGGAACAAGAAGTAAAGTACATCGAGGAAGAACTCAAGAAACAGTGCAAATTACTTGTGGAGAAGAAGGCGAAAGAGCTCAAGGAAAGATATCAAAGTGAGTTAAACGAAAAAGTCAACAAGGTGGAAAAAACTCTGAGAAAGCAATACGACGAGGACAGTGTGAGAACGCGCAGTGAACTGGAAGAAAGCCATCGCACCCTGAAAGAAAAATACGAAAACGAGATCACAGATATTATGACTCAGATGGAGCAGGTTCAACAGCGAAACCAAGAAGTCTTTGAAGCACAGCAAAAAGAACAGTTTGAAAAACAACTCTCTCTTGTCATGGAAGAGCTTGAGCCGTACAGGGACAAATGTCAAGAACTGGAAAAAGAGAATAAGAATCTGTTGGAGAAGTACAACAGGGATCTGTCTGAGCTTAAAGTCAAAATGGACGAAGTTGAACAACGGTACTCGGCTAATGAGAAGATAGAAGAAGAAAGCTTGCGAAATCTAGGCGAAGAACTGAATCTGTACAAGACTAAAGTCAAAGAACTCGAAGAAGGAAATCAGATGTTGGTTTTGAATTATGGAGCTCAGTTGGAAAATATGAAGAGGAAGTTTGAGGAAGGAGAAGAAGGAGAGGTGAAAACACTCCAAGAGGAAGTTACAGTTTACACCAAAAAAGTAGAAAAGCTAGAACAGGAAAGAAAATCAATGTCCGAAAGTTATGAAAGCAAAATACGATCTCTTAACGATCAAATTGAGAAAATGAGGAGTGATCTGGAAGCGAGGGAGAGTGCTATTGCACAAGGTCAAAGTGAGAGGGAAGAGTTGAACAAAATCGTTGACGAATTGTCGCAGCAGCTGGAGTCGTATATCAATAATTGCGCTGAGCTGGAAGAAACTAAGAAAGCTTTAGGTAATCGCCACACAGAGGAAATTGAAATATTGAATGAAAAGATGCGTAAGCTTGATAAAGATCTTGAATATTATCGTAGCCATTGTAGCGAACTTGAAAATGCAAATAAGCTCATGGAAAGCGCACATGGTGTTGAAAAAGATGGCATGATAAAGAAAATTAAAACACTGAAAACTGAACTCGATGAGATGCGCAGTAACTCTTCAAATAATCAAGACAAAAGGAAAAATTCAGCGAACGATTTTGAAGAAATGGAAAAGCTTACTGAAAGGATTCATATACTGGAACAAGAGCTTCTTCAGCGAACTGATTTCGAGGACAACGAGATGGCTCAAAATAAAATCCATATTGAAGAAGTACAGAATCTTACGCAAAAGATAACGGAGTTGGAAAAAAGCGTCGAAGAGTTTCGTAATAGTTGCAACGAGCTTAACGAAGTTAAGAGGTCAATGGAAAGCAAACACGTGGTCGAAAAACAAGATCTTATTTCACAAATAGAAAAACAGACTGTTCTAGTAGGAGAACGAGAAAAAGACTTACAGACAGCTATCCAAAGCAGGGAACAATTAGAGGGAGACCTGAAAAAGGTCGAAGAACAATTAGAAAGTTCTAACAGTAAATTTCAGGTGTACAAAACTGAAAAAGAAGCTGTCATCGCTAAGCAAACGACTGAAATCAATGAACTTTCTCAGGAAATAGAAAAATTGAATCAAAATCGATTGAATCAAGAAAATTCTGAACTTAAGAGTCTTAGTGAGGAGAACAATAAATTGAAAAGAGAACGCAGTTATTTAGAAGTCGATCTCGAAAATCTCAGGGCCGAAAATGAGCAGTTGCTCAACGAGTCAAAAGATGCGGCAGATAGACACAAAAAAGAAGTCGAAAAACTCAATGAGGAGATCGCGTCTTTACGTGAACAGGAAACAAAGCAGTCTAAGAACCTAGACAAAGTCCAAGAAAGATATGAGCTTTTGATCGTTGATCTGAAAGACGAAATAGAGACTCAAAAAGGAAGCATTTCTGAACTTGAGCTTACGAATGGTCAATACGTACAGGAAATTGCAAGCCTCCTCGCGGAAGTAGAACGACTTCAACTGGCTAAACAAGACGCACCGAAGGCACACAACGATTCGGTTTCCTCAGAGGAAAGCTTTACCTTAAAGCAAGATAATGCAAGTTCTTCGGAAGATAACTCGCAGAAGTACAAGGAGGAAATAGCCGAATTGAAAGCAGAAAATGAACAGTACAAGGCTCTTATACAAGAACTCGAAGATGAAGGAGACAACAAGTTTGGTGTTTTGCTGAGTCAGCACGAGAAAGAATTGGCGGCTTTGAAGGAGGAGCTTGAGGAACAGATCGCAAGGAAAAGAGAACAGCTTGCTAAAGAAGCGACAGCCAAACGACAAAAACTCAAAGAGGAATACGAAGCAAAACTAAGAGTGATTTATGATGAATTAGTTACTGAACGAAGTCGTTCTAAAGACCAAATCCAACAGATTAATCAGTTGAGTCAGAAGGTAAAGCTACTAGAAGGTATAAATACCAAACAAAAGAAAGATATTGAGAGAGTAAAACAGATGGAAGATAAGCTAAAAGAACTTGAGCGTCAAGCTAAGACGAAAGACAGCGATGTAGAGAGTAAAGAAGACGATTACAAAGTAAATATCCAGATTCTGGAAGAGAAATTAGAAAAGCTGTCGGACAAAGTTGCACGAACTGAAAAGGCCCTAAATGATAAAGCTGTGGAACTAAATGCAGCGAATGAGAAAATTAAAAGCTTACAAGAAGAGTTGGATAGCAAAGTAGGTGACATTGATAAGCTACGTGGCCAGTTAGAGAACCTCGCTGATAAAGATGAGCATGTAGTGCCAGAAGTGCAAAATAAGGTAGAAAGCCAAGGAGATGGTTATTTAGACAATCAGTCTGAAGAAATTAAATTGCTTAGCGATAAAATTAAAGAGCTTGAAATCGCCAAAGCCAAAGAAGAAGAGCAAAGTCAAGAAGCTGCTCTATGCATCGAAAAACTTCAGAAAGACTTACAGAATATGGATAAAGCTCGACAAGCAGTGGTTCAGATGTACGATGAAAAGATTGAAGCGATTGGCGTTGAGCTAGATAGTGCTATAGAAAGAGGTGATGTGTTGAGCAAACAATTGGAAGAAACTAAGAAAATGTTAAGGCTTAAACAGAAGGAGATGGATGAAAAACAGGCGGAGTTGTCTACGTTGGAAAACAAACTGAAAAGTGAAAGAAACGCGATAATAAACTTAAAAGAAAAGGAAAACGAGCTTGAAGAACAACTGATGAGAGAACAGGAAAAAGCAAAAGGAGCTATAGAAAACGAAGCAGAAGTATGCCAGAAGCTTACATCCTTGGCTACAGACTTACAAAATGAAAGAGAAAGGAACTCAAGCCTCAGACAAAAGATTGAAGAACAACATAATGAAATCGAGAATCAAGGGCAGAAGTTAGTCGAAATTATTACAAAGAAGGATCAGGTCATTAGCGAATGCGAAAACAAGTTCAAAGTCGTCCAGGAAGAATTGATTCTTGAAAAGGAGAGATCTTCCAACCTTGAGAAGGAGCTTGAAATCATCAAGGATTCCAAAAATTCTAGCGTCTTGGAAAGTATCGAGCAAATGAAAAGGGAATTGTTTGAACAACACGAACAAAGTAACGAGAGACTTAAGGAAAGTTATGAGAGTCTTTTGTCCAAGAAAGAGGATGAAAATCGCATCAAATCTGACGAATTTCAGGCTGAAATTGTTACGTTGAAAGGTATGGTTGAAAACTTAGAGCAGCTAAACCAGCTTAAAGATGAAGATAAAGAAATCCAACTTAAAGAGTTAGAGGAAAGACATGAAGCCTCCATAAGAGAATATTTTGAATCATTTGAAAATGAGAAGAAGGACCTGGAGAAAAAGCTCATGGAAGCAGCAAGTGAAGAACGAAGCGTACAAAACTCAAAGGTTGATGAACTTGTGCTGCAGATTCAGACGCTGACAGAGGAGCAAGAAGCGTTGAAAAAGAGCTACGAAAATGAAATTAACACTCTCAAGAACCAGCTTGATTTCGAGAACTCCTTTCAAGTGGAGCTCCAAGAAAGTTTTCAGAATGAATTAAAGACCAACATGGATAAACAAGCATTGGAACACAAAAATGAACTAGAAAGAATCAATGCCGAGCTTCAACAAAAAAGCAAGCTGCTAGAGGAAAACAAGACAGAACATGCAACACTCCAAAAAGAACTTGAGATATCGAAACAAAACCTAGAAACTCGTATTGTGGAGATAAAAAATCTTGAAGATAGGATTGTGGAATGCAAAGCAAAGCATGAAGAAGAGGTCCTGGATCTGAATAGCAAGCTAGAAACCTTGGTGAATAAGAAGGATGTTATTGAGAGCACGGCAAACGATGAATTAATAACATCACTAAGAACGGATAATAAGGGACTTAACGAGGAAATACAGTGTCTTCAGGGTGAAATACAAGAGAAGGAAATAGCACATCAAGAAGAGATCACGTTTATTACTAATGAAATGGAAATGAGATACAAACAACGTCAAGATGAGGAGAGTAAGTGTCACTCGCAAGAACTTGATTCTTTGATGACTAGGCTCGAGTCCTTGGTTCAACGAGAGAATGAATCGAAAGCTCTGACGGAAAGCCACATGGAAGAAATTACTAGTGTCAGAAACGAGATGGAGCAGAGAGTAGAGCGACTGGCAAGAGAAAAAGAAAGGGAAATTGAAGCAACAAGGAAGGCCCTTGAGGATCATTACAAAGGAAAGCAAAAGGAACTACAAGAGCAGCTGAACCGAAAGTGCCAAGAAGTCATCGAACTGCAGCAGATGGTTAGAGCCTTGACTAACAAAGTTGAAAATAACCAGGAACAGTCGTCTGAAGAGTTATCCCGACTCCGGCATGAGAACGCAGACTTGTACAGAAAGCTACGAGAGGTAATTCCAAAACAAGGAAAGGTGGTAAGTGACACAAACGAAATGACGGAAAACCTTAAGATTGAAAACAAGAAGCTCCAAAGAGAAATTGAAAACCTCAAGACCACGATGCAACGGCAAACTAGATCAGCGGGTGAAAGCTCAGAATCTGCACGGCTTTTGCAGCTACTGAAGGTAATGGAGCAGCTCATGACAGAAAAGAATGGGCTGGAAATGAAACTAAGAGAGGAGATTCTAGATTTGAAGACAAGGTTTGGTGACCTTGGTGATGCGGCTAGTGTGTCTTCAAATCTAAGTGGTCTTTCTCTGTCCCCTGAAAAAGTCAGTCGAGAAGGTTTGTTGGACATGCTGCAGGACTTACGTGTTAGTAAAAAGAAACAGAAAGAGGAAATTCAGACACATATTCGTGAAATCGAGAAAATGATTGAAGATATTCGAAAGAGGATCAAGTCAACCGAGTTTGCCGATCTTAGGATTCAAGAGATGTTGGCAAATCAACTGCGGCATCTGGAAAGGGAGCGACGATTATTGGTAAATAGGCTCGTGAAGCTCCGAGAAAAACATGACAGCATCGAGCAGAAAATAAATCAGCAAATAGCTGAGATGAGTACTCGAAGCAGCCCAGGACGGGATGAGCTGATCAAGTCTAAATGGTATCAGAGTGTGCTTGAAGAAAACTTGAAGAAAGAAAAGGAACTTCTTGTGAAGAAACGACAACAGGTTAACGATTTACAAACAAGGCTATCTCTAGAAAAAGTATTAATGGAAAGAAAAGTTGCCGAAAGGCAAAAACTCAAACAGCAGTTAAACGAGAAAGATAGACAAGAAAATGAGCTGTCTTCGGAGAGGAATGAGCTTGAGAAAAAATGGATAGATAATCTCAAGCTAAAAGAAATGGAACTTAGACAGGAACAGATGAAATTACGTAGTAGGGGGACTCAAGACTCCCATGACAGTGTTGCAGCTCGCATAAGTGGTCTTATCTCTCGATCATCTGTTGAATCAAATGACAAGCCTAAAGCAAGACTTCCAATGCTGGATTATTCCCCTGTTACCAGTACCGAATCAGACGTCCAGCCATCTCTTAATAGGTACAGTCTCTTGCGCGAGTCGAGAACAGATCCTCGGCGTTCTATGCCAAGCGTAACCACCACAGATACACAGTACAACCAGTACCGTCTTTATGAGAACACTGGTCAGACTTCATCAACTTCTTATCGTGCATCGACGCGAATGCGAATGGAGCGTGACGAATTCAAGATGCTTCCCAACGAAATTCCAAAACAAATTTCTAAAAATAGCTTGGACCTAAGCTCGGATGATGAACTAGACGAACTAGCGCCCTCAAGTAACGAAGACAGTCTATATTGGGAAATGGAAATTAAAAATGATTCTGATATTCCCTCAATTAGCCCTGAATCTACGAGCACTCTTGAGGGCATGGAAAAAGATTGGGAGAAAAACTTTGAAGAGGAACTAAGGCAAATCTCTGTTGGTACCCTTAAGGTACTTCCATCGAGAAAATTCAAAGAAGAGTCGGTCACTTCTCGGCATGACGAGGCCTTAGAAAAGCCAGCAATTAAAAGAAGCCAAAGCGACTTAAGCCCAAGAGAATTTTCATCGAGTATGCCATCGTATAGTCGTTCACCCCAGAGAGGCAATACATCTAGAGTCTACGAGAATTATCATCCAGGTGAAGGTTTTCCTAGATCTTCTACGGCCTTAGCGGGCGATGAACACGAAGAGTGGCTCAATCGAAATGGCTCCATTAATGCGTCTCAGATATCTACTGTATTACCGACTCTCTTTAATGACATCAAGTTGAGAGGAGCGAGTAGGAGAGAAACCGAGTCGAGAGAGCCTGAATATAGAGACCCACTAACGTATCGAGGCACGCCTACAAAGATCGCTGACCTAAAACGTTTTGCATGGACGCCTAGGTCGAGAGATGAGGATCGAGATGTTAGTCCTAACTCGGCGAATTCTTCTAAATCAGAACCGCCTAAAAGAACAAGCGACAGAAGCAAAATTACGCAAGTAGACCCATGTGATCGATCAGCCGTATTCTTGTTTAATTATGATGATTATATTGACAGACACCAAGTGCTCTCCTCAGACAAAGTTGCTAGTTTACGAGACTTGTCGCCATCTGAGAAGTATTCCTTTTGCTAACTAGTGTTTATCTTTTCAATAATTTTTAGTTGAAAGGAGCAGGGTTTTCACACCTTGCTCGCAGTAGTGCTCAGCCAGCCGCTTGTCTCACAGAACCGCAAACTTTACTACTAGGATTACAAATTATTACACAACAGGCTTATACAATTGCGCTGGACTGATTAAAAATATTCAGTTTTACATTTTTTGTACTGTTGTCCTAGTAAAAGGCGCTCTAGGAAGCCGGTCCACACCCACCAACAGAGCTTTTAAGTGTGACGTCACTCGTAGTTGTATGAAAAAGCGACTTCCAGGTCCAAAATGAAAAGTACTCCTGCGAAGATTTTTAACTTTGTCTTCATGGCAGGAATTGTTGCACAGAATCCTAATTGTTGCTGGTGGAAGATAATTGTATATAACATTATTGGCTTTATTTTAGCTGATCTTCTTAGGCATTGGACCCGGAAATACGTCACAACTTTAAAAGCTCTATAGGCCGTTTTCGTGATGACGTCATTTTGCTACCACCACTTTCAGAAACAAAGAAACAAAGAAAGACAATTGGTACAATAGGGGCCACTCAAAGCATACATTCTGGCAGTGGCAGTAAAACACGCCATCATTTAGAAAACCGCCTTTTATATTCATCAGAGTTTGCATCCAATTCGTTTCAGGGCAACGCAACATTACCAAACTCTGTGGTTGGTTTTATTAATTTTTATTCTATATCTTTATCACCTTAGTTTTTGTATAGGTTTTAAAAGTTTAGTTATGAAGATATTTATTTAGTTCAACACAAAGCGTTGAATTTTACCAATATTGTCATGGATCTTAATGATTTGTACAAATTGTACAGAAGGAAGTAGAATCCTACTTTGAATTTAAACATTGGGTTCATTACATACGCATTGGATTTTAAGGTGTTTAATAAGTTTTTATGATGGTATTTAATTGAAAAGTTTACTCAAATTTGAGATATATAAATAACGTCATGAATGAAATATGCATCGTTTTTCCGAGTGCATTTCTAGATATAACTCACTGAGATCCGGGGACGTTTTAATGAGCATTTTATATCTTATCATAAAATCACTACCTAATCTCGCTTTCTGAACGGCCGAGGCGCGTGCTTTATGAGAGCACACATCACGCGCGTTTGTTTGATTTGTATTTTATAAAAGAAATAAAAAAACTTGCTCACTATGCTGTGTGCAGTTATAAAGCACTTGGGTATGGGCAGAACACTCGAGAAGCGTTGTTCAACACTTCTTTAATGTTCTGCCCATACCTGCGTGCTTTAATTATAGGTTAGAGACTGTTGTGAGTGTTTTGTTTACAAATAAACGCACAATAGAACGGTTATATTTTAATATTCAACAGCTTATCTGAACGCTGTAATGCATGGAATGTACAGAGGTGCAAGTGATAGTATCAGCTCCTTAAATAAGCTTCAAATATGTTTTCAAAATAAATAAATCTACGAGTTTGTTGTATCTATCCATGGATTCAGAATTACAGTAGTCAATTAATTTTGAATTCTGTAGTCTTCCAATTTATTAATACAAACTAGAATCAAGTTTTCAAAACAGTGAAGTTCAGGGTTTACGTTTGAGCTGTCCTGACTTGACTATGGCATCTAATATCTACGGTTGTGGTGCTACTGTAGACTGTAGAGGATGGGAAAGGAGCTCGTCAAATCTTGTGAGGAATCTATAGACAAGGGTAGGACTGTGGAATGGTCGTAGTTACAGCACATGTGCATGCCACCATCAGTTGGAATTATCTGCTCGGTTTCGGTTGACCACTCCACGAGAACAACGAGAACATTCTTATTCCTTGGTGGCGCGTATTAAAACAGCATGCATTTTCACATTGCCGTAGGGTGAATTTTCTTTTTATAACGAGCTATAACATTAATTAAACAATCTTCAGGTTGGCGTTGAACTTAAATTTGCTTCCGCAAGCTGTGCCATTTTGGTAGTTCTACCTGAATAAGATGCCACAACCAACACTCAAAAAATTCATTACACATTCTGTGCATTACAGTGTTCAGATAAGCTGTTGAATATTAAAATATCACCGTTCTAATCTGCACGATGTTGAAAATGTTCGTTAAAGCAAAAAGGTCTATTCAAGCATTGTGATATTAAGGCGTTTTGATTGGTTAAGGATAAGGGAAAAAATTAGAAACGCACTTTTCATTTCCTGGCCTCGTTCGTTTAGTCTTACCGAGTTGCCCTAGATCTCTGAAGACACTAAAAGTCTTTAAAGTGACATTTTATTCCGTTTGCATTTATTCAGTACCTGGTGTTTGAAGTTATTCGCTCAATCAAAAAAGATGAAATTATTAGAATACAGTTACTTTAAGTTTTACTCTTGATATTAATTGGGTAATATTTACCCTGTATTGGAGCTGGAGGTCTCTTGGAAATGACCTGTCTTAAGGGAATCTTTAAATAAAGAAATAAAATTGGTATAGTACAAAGTGCCTTATGATATTTTCCCATTAGCTAGTGGATACCATGTTAGATGAATGCAACAAAAAGTACTGTTTCTTCTTTTGTTAACATCTAACATGGCGGCCAACTCTTAAACATAAGTTCTCTTTCTCTAAATTCTGTTTGCAACCCAAGATTTAACTGCTTATTTCAAACTATATATAGTGCTTTAGAAAATATTTTTCTCAATTAAATCTTCATGAAGATATTTTTTAACACGTCATGAGAAAGGGGAAAATATATACATTCATGTATTACTGAGGTATGAGGTGTGTGAATTGATCAAAAAGTAGAAAATAAAATCTCTTCGAAGCCAATGAATTGCTTGTTCTAGATGTTTTGTAAGTACCATCAGAAAGTAAATCCAAAATTCTAGTGTAGTGATATGTTACAACCACAAGGCTATGACTGAAGTTGGAATATTTAAATGATTTCATTTTTGTGATGTCCCGCTCTCTCCTTGATCGAGTATATCCATTTCTCCTTCTATCCTCTATGGTTCCCATTTAACGCCCCTGAACAGTTGTAGAATGATCTGTTATATAAAAATTAACAAGTCGACAACGTTTGGCCTTAAGCTTTTATCAGCTATTTATTATACATTTTACTCACTATCTTGATTTTGATTGGCCGAGAGCCTACAGGTAATTTGTGATACGCACAGAAAAACCTACAGATAATGGGGTTTATCATGTTGAGTTCAAAGTCCTACATTTTCAATCACATGACATCTTAAATTATCAAGACTTGGAGTCTGTGTTACCGATTAAGCCTACGGCTTCGGCAGACAACACAGTCCTTAGTCTTGATAATTTACGATAAAATGTTCAACCTCATCCAATAATTGCTTAATATACACACATACACATACAAAACATGTTTTTCATATATACAATGGATAATGAAATTTTCAGAATTTACAATTTTGTCTCTTTCTTTTTGATCGTTTTTTCCATTTAGTTAAAATAAATTATTAATTACGCAAGTTAAGCGATGTCCCGTACATTTTACTGCGAAAACAGAAAACAGCAACATGCAAAGTAAAAAAGTCTGGCCGGTACGTTATCAGTGTTTTTACCCTTTAACGTGCATGAAAGTATTGCTTTTGCACAACCAAACCCACAATTATGACACCTTCCAGCTTTGGACAGATATTCAGAAGCCAGTTGCCTTAATCTCTCCCCATCGAAATGGTGAAGTCGGCCAGGATAGACTCGGTCCACACTTGGGGCAAATGCGAGAAGGGTTTCGGCAGTCTTGACACCTAGAGAAAAATCACCGAATGGCGCCCAGTCTAGAGGCAGACCATCGTACATAGCATCTCCAGTAAACAGGGTTCTTGTTTCTTCCTCGTATAGGCCTATACTTCCTCTGGAATGACCTGGGAGGTGAAGAACTCGAATCTTTCGGTTACCCAGGTCAAAAATATCTCCGTCGTCAAGCAATCTTGTCGGTTGAGCAGCAATTACTTTGTAGTTCTTGGCAGACCAACTTTTGCTTGGTAGCTTGGTTATATGAGAGTTCTTTACGAAGGTAGCCATTTCGTATTGATCGCCATTTTGGATGGCCGCTGCTTCAGCTCTGTGAATAGCGAACTCTGGAAACTGATGCAGACCTCCAGAATGACCAAAGTGAACATGAGTGGCAACTGCTTGGTACGGTTTGTCTCCAATCACACCTTTCTTTTTAAGAAACCCAGGCAAATCCCACAGTCCCAGTCCTGTATCGATGACCAGATCCATAGCAGAACCTTTGACAACCCAAAGATTCGTAATGCCAAATGCGTCCCAAGTGTAATGCTTCTCCAAGCATAAAAAGATATCGTTCTCCAATTTTGTTAAGGTAAAATCCTCCTCTTCTTGTGGTGCGACGGCCATGCTGCACTTCGATAATTACGTCGATAAATGGAAACTTCTTGCTCCGCTGTCTCAGAAGCAGCACAAAGATACCGCAGACCGAGAGTGGTATTCTCCAGGTTTGCTATCACGTTTTGAAGTGGATTTAGTTCTTATAATGCATGTGACATTAGCAGTTATTGACGTCATACTTGAGCATTAGGCTCAGGAAAGTGGGATGCAGAGAATGCATCGTAAAAATTGAAAATGTGGGTTTATTTTCAAAGAATAATGTTTGAAAAGGAAATGGGCGAAATAACAGGCTGCGCACACCTGTGTGATACGCTCTCATATTCGTACTCCAAAAAATTCGTATTCGTACCCGAAAAGCGGGCATCGTACCATGAACGCTTCTCTTCCAAAAGTTTCGGCTTAAACTTAATTAAGTATTCTTTATTAGTGCGTCAAAATGTTATTTTATTTTATTTTTGATTCGAGATGCACATTTGCGAAACTTCAAGACCTGTGTTGCATCAGGAATCTGTCGAGTCCCCAGTAAGACCACAGGATACATTTACACCTAGAGTCCTAAATATAACTGATGGGAACACCTGCACGACCGAAAAGAAGGTAAAATTGTTTCTCAAAAGCATACGGCAGACATGTCCTAAAAAACACTTATTGTTCATTTTTTAACCAACTTCTTCGTGGGTA
>WUAP02172893.1:0-23624 GCA_015163945.2 Stichodactyla helianthus | reverse complement strand
CCTAACCTTCATTCTGGTTTTCCTGTGCCATATTCAGTAATGGTTGTACAACCTCAGGGGAATATACCCCACTCTTCTGCCAGAGGTTCAAGACTTTCACTATTCTACACTGAAAATACAAAACAGAGTTTCTTAATTGAAAAGTTTGTTTTCTTTCTGTTGATATTTGAATCATGGGTGGTCTGAAGTCTATTCTGAGTTTTATCAGACTGTGATAATCAAAAGTTTTCAATCTGATGCCTCAGTAAAAATCAACACAGTTAATCTACTTGTTACATTAATGGGTGAAATTAGCTTTTCCAAGTTTTCCTTTAGAGTGCACACCACATATCCATGAAATAAATCAAAAAAGTATTATGTCATTGCCTTTATTTTGTAACAAATAGAAGGCATCACTGGAGCAGAACAGTGAAAACAAAAACAACATGCCTCTAGCTATCTTTGTGTTTCTTCATGTGGTTCATGCACAAGTGAATTCTTAGTTAGTCAATAACTAAATAGTTGATAACTAAACACCATTTCGCTTTAAATAGTAATTGTTTCATGGATATATGGCTTGCACTCTATGATCTTCTATAAAAATATTGGCAAGGATGTATCCTTATTTCAAGAACCTAAATCCAAGAATCTAATGACTATATACCTGATCTTCAGGGGGGCACTTATACAAATGCTGAAAGGTCACAGTTATTGATTTGGCAAACCTTGGACCAAATACATCTTTGTCTGGGCCAAACTGTGGATAAAAAGTTAATGTAAAATTTAATGACATTTTAGGAAGAAAGACTAAAAAGGAGACTCATTTTCAATAAATAAGTAACAAAAAAGTCTTACAAATGTTTTCGAAATTGTTGGGACATATGTACTTTTCCCCACCTAACCACCAAATTCGCTTCCAAATGTTCTTTTTACTCTACGCCCCCTTCCTCTCTAATCAATGTTCAATGACCTTCTAAACCTGCAGGAATATTGGTCTGGCCAGCTCAATACTGATGCAGGGGGTTGGGGGAAGGTTTGACTATTGTTACTTGCAAATATTACCAAAAAACAGAGAATGTTTCAACTAATTTTGCAAAAGATAGTTAAATTTATAGAGAAAATTAAGAATTTTGATTCATTTTTTTCATGAAATCAAATGGACGTTTCATTACCTGGTGTCTAGATTGACGTATGATTGAGTCTATAATGTACAGGGCAGGAACTTTATACTCCTGTCGGCACTGAAAATACAGAACTATTCTTAATAATTGATACATCTTAGTGAAATTAATCATTTTCATTCAAAGCATTATCTACGATAGCCAAGAAATATTAGTAAACCATTGTTTACAAGTAAACAGGATTAAACATTTTGATTGGGTGACAGTATTCCTGTGCACTGTCATTGGTTCACAGGATGATGTCATTTCAGTACTGTCATTATACAGCATGCTGGGGGCTCATCACAGTCAAATTAAATGTTCTCCAATAACGGAAAATGATCAGTCGTAAACATAATCTAAGAAAGGGTCCTAAAACTGTAATTGCATTAACTGTGAGACTTGAGGAAATATTTTTTCACAAAAATCATCAGCTTTCTAACTAGGAGATTAACTAAGATCTCATAGTGAAATGACTGGATGGAGAATTTGCAATCACGGGATAGAAGTTCGTTGTGCAAAAATAAGAAGCACAAGGCAATTAATAACTTCATGTTTAACACTATTTACCTTTTGGCTGAATTTTTCCACACTTTGCACCACATGTTTGTAGTACTAGAATTTATTTTAAGAAGAAAAATATATTAGAAAATCAATGATTCTTGTCTTGAAGTCGGTCAACACACGTGTTGGTGAAGTTGAAGTGGATTAACAGATATTAAGAGAGAAATAAGGACAACAAATACCTTGATGGCTTTAACAGCTAGTCGAGTGATAGAAGCAACTTTTCCTTTGGAGATCGGTGGCTTTGTTTCGTAAATAGTTGACAGCTGTCGAGAGACAAACGCTGGATTAAATTTAGGTTTTTAAGCCGGACTTAATTGTTTGGACCTTGCTCGCTGAAGAGCAAGGAAAAATTCCTTCAACGCCCCTAAAAAAGGCAACAAAGAACACAGGTACCTCGCTGTTGAACTGCCTCACGGCTTCCATGTCAACCATTTTAGTTAAGTCCATTGAAAACGAGGTTTTAAGATTGTTTTATCATATTCTTGGATTTCAACGGATGCAAAGCAACATGGCGGCGAAGGAGAGCGTGGTCGAATCCCACAATTCCTTGCGGGTGACCTTCCGCGGCGCAGAAAAGTTCAGCGGAAACCGTTACTATGGAGAAAAGATCTAGCCAAAATTTAGAAAAAATTTCTTAAGATAGCTTAAAATCTTTTTACTTTCGTTTTTTCGGTATATTCATTTGATATCCCTCAATATTATATGACAACATTTATTTATTGCTTTTTTTGCGCTGGTTGGATTGTATATTTAATTGCGTGACATTATTGCGTTACGTTTTGGTAATTGGATTACGTGACGCGCAGAGGGCGCAAATTCATTCGGCCGTACATTCGGAGTCCAACCCTGATGCTCTTGAGGTGCGAAAAGGAACTGTTTTGATCAGGTTTTTTACCGGACTTTTCACCGATCGAGACAAATCTGACATGGCGAGGAAAGAGGCTCATTTCAGCGAACATGTAATGAAGTCCATAAACGATTTTCGAAAAGAAGGATTTCTGTGCGATGTGACGTTGAACGTCCGTGGTGTTCCATTCAATGCCCATCGAAATGTCCTTGCTGCTTCAAGTCCTTACTTCAAGGCGCTTTTCACCAGCGAAATGAGGGAAAATCAAGACAACACGATCCAGATTAACGATCTGAATACCCAAATCATGGAAGACATCCTCACATATCTTTATTCCGGCACTGTTATTCTCACCGAAGCTAATGCAATCGAGCTTACAGTTGCTGCAGACTACATGTTTCTTCCCAAGTTAAAACAGATGGCAACTGAATTTGTAAGCCAGAATCTGACAGCTGCTAATTGTCTAGGAGTTCTTTCCATCGCCGAGAAGTATGCCTTCAAGGATCTCTGTGAAGAGGCGCAGAAGTACACGCTGGAGAATTTTGCTACCGTTTCTCAAGGGGAGGACTTTGAAAAGCTGAGTGTTGAACAGCTTATTGCTATCATATCATGTGACGATCTTGTAGCTAAAGAAATAGAGGTTTTCGAAGCGATTGTCCGATGGACGAACTTGCAAATCGAGAAAAGGAAGAAGCATTTCGATATTTTGTTTTCCCACGTGCGGTTGATTTTTCTCCCAAGGTGTTATATTTTAGACGTGGTTAGAGAAGAAGATTTGGTAAAGAGTAGCGAGAGCTGTCAAAAAGCTTTACAGAAAACGGAGAAATTTTTCAAGTCCTCCTCTGACGAAAGGCAAGAAGTAAAGGCTCCTTACAAACCACGAACCTGCCAAAATGGTGTGATGTTATTAGGAGGTTGGCTCGAGACCAACAAAATAACTAACGCCGCGGAGATATTTGTTCCATATCTTGCCGAATTCTTTGACTTAGCGCCCATGCTTTTGCCAAGAAAGAACCACGGAGCTGTCGTGCACGAAGGCTTTGTGTACGTAGTTGGGGGATCTTCAGTGCAGGAGTCGGCAGTAAGATGTGTCGAGCTCTATGACGCGCGGTCAAATACATGGTCAAATGTTATGTCTCTTCGTAAAGAGTCTGCAGGTCTTGGGGTTGTTTGTCATGGGAACTACATTTATGCCATTGGGGGCCATGATTCCAAAGGTCAACATCTGAATGTAGTACAAAGATATGATCCAAAACTCAATACCTGGGAATTTGTAGAGCCAATGAGAGAATGCCGAACACATCTCTGTGCTGTTGCAGCTGAAACTCTTATTTATGCCATTGGAGGCTTCAGTAATGAAGAGTACCAACCACTGAACACCTGTGAATGTTATGACCCAGAGACAGATAAATGGTTCAAGAAGGCACCCATGAGAAGCCGCAGGTCAGCTGCATGCGCAGCATACATAAATCAAAAGATTTATGTTGTTGGGGGTGAAGATGTCTTGGATATGCAGTACATAACAGATGCATGTGAAGTTTATAACCCTGAAACTGACACCTGGAATGCAATTGCACCAATGTGTGTTGCACGCTCACATGCAGGAAGTGCAGTGATCAAAGAAAAGTTGTTTTTGTTTGGTGGGGTGAATAAGGGAAGAGAGTTACATGGAGTAGAGTATTATGACATAGCAAAGTGTCAATGGGAAGTTTTTACCAGGTTGAAGACTGGAATGGAAGGTTTTGCTTGCTGTGTGATCACAGTACCTGGGGAGCTTCTCACATCAATTCTGTGATCCTTTGTTTTAATGTTAGAGTATGCAGCTGAAGAAGAGAAAGGCATGGCAGCCATTTTGCTGCTATTGACAGAAAATACCTAACAAATAAAGAAATCTTGAATACCATTGATGAACATAACTTATAGGTGTGAACAAGATGTTTTTGATGTATGATTAACCTTGCACATCAATCATCACCTCCAGCTCATAATCTCTAAGCACCTTCACTGCACCAACTGATAATTAAGGGATTGGACATTAATAAGAGGGGCGATGGCTGGTGCAAATGGGGGGGTCAGCATTTTTTAGTATCCACAAAGGAGGGGCTAAGAGAGGCAATGGGAAATTTAGGGGGAGGGGTCACCAAAGCTCATTCAAGTAAAACTTAATGATGACCAGTAGCTAAGCTAAGGGAAGGGAAGACCACAAAAAAAATGGAAAACTTAGCAACTACCAAGACGTACCTCAACATTACAATCCTATTCCACGCACTCCCCTCCTTCAATCCCCTACCCTACCCCCACCTAACCATCCCACCTTCTCACTGATAAAAAATTCATAGAACCATACTAAAAATCTATAAATGCAGTTTTATACATCTTACTAAATCATATTAGATTAGATTATTTATTAGAATAGGAGGCTTGACTTGATTCTGTTCAATTTATAACAGTAACTAGTGAATAAAAACAATTAACTGATTAAATAATAGACATATTTACAGACACATTTTTCATATCAAGAAAAAATATAGTAAATAAAGGGTATGGGTATGTTGTACTAATAATGTGGTAATGAGTTTGAAGTGTTTGCTTTTGAAAGGTCTTTAAGCTTACTTTAGGACTGGTCATAAAGTGCAGGGGGGGACTGGGAAAAAAAGGGGGTGGGTCATCATTTTCAAGCACGGGGAAAAAGGTGGGTCAAGAGGAATCATGCAATGCATTGGAGGTTATCAGCAATTATTGTGCATCCAGTCAAGGGAGAGGCTACTTGTAATCATGCATGGACTAAAGGGTGGGCCAGTACTGATTCATTCATTGGAAGTTTTGATTTTTCCGGCCCACCCCCCCACTATACTTTATGACCAGTCCCTTAATTATTATTTTTTTAGTAATTTAAGTTCTCTCATTTTGCTTTCAGTGCAATTTTTCCCAACATACCTTATTTTCCTGGGCGTTATGTTTTCCCATTTCAGACCACATGTCATCCTCTTGGGAATAAGACTCTTTGTTTGAGGTACATCCATATTAATGTATCTTCTCAAGCATTACCATTAAACAAAGAAAAAAGCACAAGGGAACAACACGTGACCTGTATTGGGGAAGCAAATAAGGTCTATTTATTTTCAGTGACGTCACACTTGCAAGAGATTTGTTTTATTTGAAAAAGGGGATTACTGTCAAATTTGTCATACAGATATTAGTAACACCGCGAAATTTCATGGAGATTACACAAAAAATATCGAAGATTTAATTTTTCAAAAACCAGAAAGTTTGCAAAGAAATGATGAAAAGAATTATCACGAATAGTCATTGTAGTGGTCTTCCTGTGGGCTAGTCGTCGTGAGAGATTGGGCCCCATTTCTTTCTCGTGTTGTTCTGGTTGCTAACTGACAAAACATCAAGAGATTTACTCGAAAAAAACTTCGATTTTATCTCGAAAAATCTGCTAAAAATGACCTCACAGTACAGAGTAAGTATTAACGATAATCATTATTTCAATTAGTATAGTTTTGGTGTCGTTTTCGTTGGATTTTCTGACTTTTTTGGGATTATTTTCAGGTAGCTGATTCTAAAAGGGAAGAATTTAGGAAATACTTGGAAAAGGCGGGAGTTCTGGATGCTTTAACCAAAGGTTAGCTCCTTTACACCAAATATCTTGTCTCTACGTTATCTTTTTGGTATAATCTATGCTTTTCTTTTCTCAGTTCTGGTAAACCTCTACGAAGAACCCGAAAAACCTTCAAATGCTTTGGAGTATCCTTTTGGTAAAATTTGTCATAGAAAATTCTAAATCTGGTAAAATCTTACTAATTATTTTCACTTGTGGAGTATAAAGAACTAAATATCCAGGTTTTAGACGTTTTCTAGATGTATTATTTAGTTAAAATTTGATTGGGCTGAATAAGTTGCTTGTGTGTTGAGTGTTTGTCATTCTGTCAGTGATGACGAAACACGTTAAGTATTATACTAAAAAAACTCATAAAAAAAGATACAGAGTGGATTTATATAAGTGGTAAATTATATGTCAAATTTGTAGCTATGAACCAAGATGTGGTAATTGGATAATGTGCATAAAACAAGGGAAAGCCATATTGATGTCACATGTATTATACTGTATGTGTACATTATGTGAATATGTAGACCGCGTAGCACTTTGAAATACACAAGCTAGAAATAATGGAAATATATAGTGCTTAGAAATGAGGTTATTCCGGGAATAACCTCATTTCTAAGCACTATAACTTTCCATTATTTCTAGCTTCTGTATGTGTACATGTACTGTAGATTAAGGCTTGGCATATGATTCGACATTGCCTTCAACATTACTTGCATCATGGAAGTCACACCATATGCCTACCAGTGAAACTTGTATGCAACATTGTCAGTGACATCACAGAATTAGAAATGAGTTCCCCTTTTGTGACGTCACATGCAACTGTTTGCACAGGTGGATACACAGTGCGATTTCCATTGCAAGCAACTTTAGCAGTTTTGATGTCATGACCACAACATTACCATGTCACAGGATTCTGATTGGTTAGACAGTACTCTTGTGTGTTGTGGCTGGTAAACCAGGTGTTATTTTCTCTCCAGGTGATCTTGCTACAAAGTGTGCAAAGGATTATTTGTCAAAGCAAACAGTCCCTAATACCAGGTTCAATACTGGCACAATATCTCAACAATTCCATTACAAGGACAAATAAACCTTGAAAACAAAACATAAATCTCAGATTATCATAAAACTTCTACCGGTACTTTCTTTTGTAAAATTCCATCTCAAAAGACACCATTTTTAAATTCATAATGGAGCTTTTTACAATGCAACAAAAATGATTCTGATTGGCTAATACTAACCAGAAGTGCATGTGCAAGATCACCTGGCTGTAACCTTATTAACACAATAGAATGTGCTAAATCTACTCTTCATGATGATAAAGTGTTAGAGTGCCAAATTAAGGCTTTGAATAACATGATCCAGTAGTGTAGGGGCCCTCCATCATCAGTTCTTGTCATTCATGGAGGCATAGGTACTTTCTGGATTTACAGGCTAAAGAGATTTCCTTAATGCATCATAGCTTTCTACAAATGCATCTCCACAGTGGTGGACCAGAGACTGCTGATGTAGAGGCATTAAAACTTGAAGTCTCAGAACTCAAGCAGACAGTGGAACAACTAACAGCAGAAAATGCTGAACTCAAACAGCGGGTAGGAAATATAATGGTTCTTTCAGTGTCAACATTTCTGAATTCCCATTAGATACAAGTGGATGAAGAGCCACTCTGAGTATTGTGGAAATGCCACTGCTAAATTCTGTCATCATCATCATCATCATCCATCATCTTTCCAAAGGAACCCCTGCCAGCAGCAATAGCAGTTCAATCAGACATTATTTATGCCACAGTAAAGACAAACAAGCTTTGTTATAAATGATGTTGATATTTCAGCTGGTTTCTGGGAGTGACCTGTGATGAACTAGCATTCCATCTACGTAGGGGAGTAGCAATACTCCTCAACATTTTATGTTAGCTTGGTAGAGACAGCACTCTTGGATGTTAGCTAGCAATATCTTAGATGTTAAACCTACACACAGTAGCCCAGCACCTTCCAACATCACTACAATAGCAGGGTTCCAAATTCATTTTTTAAGTAACAGGCTAAAAATTGCTTGTGCATTTGAGACCTACAAGCAAAACGTAACACCGACAAGCTGAATTAAAATGTCTTTATTTGTTTTTTATATTGATTTATATATTAAATAATATCAACATATATTTAGTTTCTGATTCAGTGATTCTTAGCACTTCACTAATTTCCATTACCACGGGGTCCATATGGCATGGTGTTTGGTTGACGACAAAAAACAGCAAGGCGTTCTTTGATCAGTCACCTGACCGGTTGCCAGAGTTGACCTGGGTTCTAACCGAGTAATTTTCAAGATGGCGTCCAAGATGTTTGTGTTCGCTATTCGTTTGCGCATAAATCTCCTTCAAAATTAAACTCGCATTTTGCGACTTGATATATAGGGAATTTCGAACCCTGAATAGTGTATTGCATTCACTGAGAAGCCTTGTTTGGCAATGTTAAATGTTGTCCATCACCATTCAGCCAACACATTTTAAATAATAATTAGTGATATTAATATGATTCATATTATAATATTAATCATATTTTTTATTTTCTTCTGCTGGTTTTCAGCTCCAAACTTTTGAACCACAGACAGACCAGGATGTAAGTTTTTATTTTCTTATATGCATGACATTTTATATGATTATCAAAAGATTCTTGGTATGGGCATATGTTTAAATTGTGGCATGACATTGTCATAACCAAGCATTTTCATTGGATGAACATTGATCTTACTGTACAAGCTATGGGTAGATTGGTGGTCATCATCCCATGACTTTTCACAGTTGTACAAGATCTATATAATTAATGAAACAGCTAAGGAAGCATTCATAATTTATGAAGAGGGGGTTTATGATTATCTTGAGGGGGGCCTCATGATTTTCCAGTAATAGATTTGGGGGGGGGGGTGTGCTTCCAGAAATTTCCCCAAAAGTAAGACAAGGTACAAGGGGGAGTTATGTTTTTTGCTATTTTTGCATGATATCACATGAATGGGGTCATAAAAACTCACTTAGAATGGTATTTCCAAAAAATCTAAGGGAAAAACGTAAATCATTATAGCCCCCTCTGCATAAATTATGAATGCTCCCTAGGAATAACAACTTTCATGTTATGGAACAAATCCAAAATGTGCCATACTATAAACAACAAAATTCTCTACCCTAAGACATTATTTTTCATTTCTGTAGACTGAGAGTTGAAGCATTTTTCTCCCAAAGATGAAGAAATTTCAGAATACCTGAATACTTGTATTATTCTGTATAAAATGTTATCCAGCCATGTGCATGTGTAGTGTGTAGTGTATTGACATGAGTTGGTAATAAAATCTCATTCCTGTACATTCGTGATGCAGTTTTTCACTCCTAAATAGAAGAGTAGGGCATAATGTTGGTAAGTGGTTGGTAAGGTTACAGTAGGGGAACGAGCAAAATATGGTTTTCCAACCTTTTGTTCATCACTGACCACAATTCTTGGCTTTCACACATTTCTGTGGAAATCAAATCACGAAGAGTGGCAGCCATTTTGGTGTACCAAACAATAGAAGCTGATAAGAAAATCTTTTGTTAACTGCACACCAACATGGCTGCCATAATGTCACATGAAAACCAAGAACAGTGTGGATCATTCACTGCCAGACTAATCCTCTAACTCCTTAAGCTCTATAACCAAACCTTACACATACATACAGAATTCCTTACATATAAAGAGTACGTTTTGAGATCATTTTATTATAACAAAATATTTTTAACATTCATCCATGTTTCTACCTTAAGTTAATACATTATTATATTTTATAATGCTAATTTAATGCTAATGCAATATACTTATTTGTGGTTCCAAAAATCTATAATACCTTTGCAATCCATATTAAAATATTCACTTTTTCTTTTCTAATTTTAAACAGCAAGTCCAAAGTATTAGCATTTCACAGACAATCATTCTTTGCAATGAAACTTGGCATTTGTTGATCATTTCAAACAGATATCTATGCTACAGCTGATACTACTATACTCATATACATAACCAATCATCTATTTTATATATTCTTAATACTACTACTTCAGTTTCAAATTCTCATTTATGCAGGGTTAGCCTTGTTTGTGTACTATATGTACATGTTTCATTGAAGGTCCATGGAATTACAAAGTGTTTGTATTGTTGCAGCTCGTTTTATCACTGGTATTTTTTAAATATTTTGACACTGAAGCTTGCAAAAATGAGTCTTTATCTAGGTGTACAATGGTATTTTTCAAATTCAAAAAAGGTCTATTCTATATCAACCAATATCATTTTTGAATAGAAGCAGTTTCTTCAACCTAAAATTTTTATTATTCCAAGCTTAGATTTCACTTTATCTCTTCTCAATCACTGAAGCCTAAGCCAAGCATTAAGTTGCAGGGCGTTAACATTTTGCTTTATGTCGATAATATTTGATAATTTCATTATAACCATTCTGATTTAGAGTAGTTTTGAGCAGATGAAGCTTCACCTTGCTTGTGTAGTTTAGCAACTTTCTTTAACAGTTTGACTTGATTTTCTGGAAAGTTGAGTTGACTGCTAACCACCAGCCATGTCATACAGTGGGCTCCACCTTGAACCTAACAACAACAACAACACGAATGATTTACCAGTAAGGATTTACTAGGCATGTGTATGGGCACAGATTTGCTTTTCTGGAGTTGAAATTATCTTACTGTAAATTCAAGGTTGCCCAGAATTTCTCCTGTTTCATCGTGGTAGTTTGTTACCATGGTTTCAACCCATGCATTGTCAGTGTTTCTTTCATCATCAAGGTAACCACGAAAAACCTAACATGAGAAGAAAAGATCGGAAGTAGAAAAAGAAATAGTGGAGAAGGGAATAATGTACTCTAGTTCAAATTTCCAACAAATTTGCAAAACTGGTTGTGAATGGCTTTTGTTGTTGTTCTTATTTGGGGTTGCAGTGGTGAAATCAGTGATTACCATAAAATATCTCATTTAATGAAACCCAATTTCCATTTGTGTGGATGAAGCCCATACATTTTCTTCTCATATAAATGACACCACAAATATAGCGTTGGCTTCCTGTGGTGCACTTACCTTTAATCCCGGTTCGAGAAAAAACTTTTCGAGATGCTTTTCCTTTTCACTTTTTGTTTCGTCGTATCTTGACGAGATTCCTTCACAGAAAGTTTTCTTAAAAGCAGTTGAAAATGACTTGTCGACTGTACTCTTAGTCTAAAAACGCGGGAACAAATGAAATAGCAGAGTAAAAATCAAGGAAGGTTGTAATACTTCTAAAAGGCGTAATAAAAACGAAGGATCTTATTCCTAAGGGGGATGACACGTGGTCTGAAATGGGAGATCATTACAACCAAAGTTAAGAAGTCTATTGCGTCACACACCTCGGGTATCGTCCAGTAATGACTGTCACGTGATTTCACAGCAACAAACTCAAGTACGCATTCCTCGTTTTGTACCTTGGCGCCAACACCACCGGTTTTACGCCACCTGCGTGAACAAAAAGATGCTTGAAATAATATGCCAGTCCGAATCTTAAACGACATACGTACCTACCTGGTTATGACGTGATGATCCACGTGGTTTGGGCCCCAGTGCTCTAGTAATCCACGGCCAGCCAGCCCAGTCCTACCCATCGGATTCCTATGTCAGACGAATATACTTAACTGAAGAAGTTCAGGGGCGGATACAGGGGGGTGGATTTCCTCTCTTTAGAGGTGTTAACACTCAAAGATATGAATATTTTAAATAATTAAGAGTCAACTCAGTTTTCCACATTTTAGACGTCTTGAAAGCCTATTCTGAACTCTGATGGAGAATAGATACCTTGAAGGAGCTTTGAATAAGACTATCCACCCCCTGTGGGTTTTTTCGGTTCTCCGGTTTTTCCTCCCTCCTCTTAAACCAACCCTAGCTAATTCAAACTGGTTAGAGCTGTGCTCCGGGGGTCATATATGAACTGTATAACGGCTGCCTGAGGTGCCTTCATATGCTTTCAGTTCGACCCTGTTGAGCTGCGCCACTACTGTATTTGTGGTGGTGATTAGCGATAACGAGTGTTTTTTTTTTTTTGTAAAATCCTGGATCCGCACCTGGAAGTTTATTGAAAGTTTCACTGTAACCTCGTATACAGGCTTCTCCTTTCCCTCGGCCGCAGGGGAAAGAAAAAGAGCCTGGGTAAGAGGTTGGCCACAATGTAATGCTAAAGATTCTAAAGAAATGAGAGGAAAAGTAGCAAAAAGTTAAAAGCTCAGACACACGATGCGACGTTGCTTGCAACGAGGAAATCGTCTGTCCAACCGTAAAAGTAGAACTCTTTTACACTTCTGCAACGTCGCCGGCAACGTCGCGCGCATCCACGGATAGACGCACGATGCGATTTTTCCGTTGCAATCAACGTCGCATCGTGTGTTCGAGATACAATAAGGTTTTGTATCCAGTCGAGTGGGGACTGGATGCAAACCAAATGGAGGTCCTGCCCCTACGTTATAATCACCTTGGCAACCCTTTGATTACGTCATAAATTCCAACGTAACTCTGTCTGTTGATGTTTCCTTCAAATTCGTTGAAGGACAACTTTACTCCGCCGCTAGATCCACTAACATAAGAAAAACCAAAACCAAAATCGATGTGATTTGCGTTTCGTCAAAGCAATATCAAAATCAGCACAAGACGTACGATTTATCTCCTTAACCACAGGCAGCCCAAACAATGTTCCTGAGCATGATTTATAAGAGAATGTATGGGTCTTGCTATAGAAATTAAAAGTAAATCATTTGTCAGAATGGCTCGGACAGCGCTAAAACTTTGTCAGAGGATTGATGAGGGTACATACTATGACTCTAAGAAGTTTTGTTGCAGTTTATTCTGACAAATGATTTATTTTTTATTTCTATAGCAAGCCCCATATATTCTCTTATAAATCGTGCTCAGGAACGTTGTTTGGGCTGCCTGTGCCTTAACTTACCTTTGGATGTCTGGATCTGCACTTGGCGCACCGTGAACAATATTGTCAGCGGTGTACGTGGGAGGCTCGTAGCCTGGGACGAGTACCTGCATGCATGTCATGAAGATTTTCACGGATGTTTATTAAGTCTTCTCATATTTTATTTCTTTATCGACTCAAAACTTCACATACCAAACTAAGTGGTAACACGACCTTATAGTTCGCCTTTCCGAAATTCAAAGAAAGACTCTTTCTCGTCCATAAAAATCAAAATGCAAAATGGCGGCACGTTTTGATCTTGTCTCCAAAATCAGTCCCACAATTCTGTGCGGCACGAGTTTATTTCCAGTCCTCCGCTGAATTTCGAAAAGGCGAATCCTCTCCATGTACGTACCTTCCATTTTACTTGGTCATCTGACAAGATGAATCGCTCTACATTGCTCATTGGGTAAGGGCTGCGCCTTGCACTCACGTGACCTGTGTAGTTCTCACGTGGTTTTTCATACACTTGAGATTCCGGTCGACTCCGCTTTGGACTCCACGTAGAGACGGCAGTATTCAAAGTTGTATTTCTTGTGTTGCATAATTCTTTAGCCATTTCTTCCAACTGGCTCTTAATCCACTCCACTCCGAAAGAATTAAATTTCTAATAATTAAGATAATATAATGAGTTTTATTTACCGAAGATTTTTCTCTTACACAGGGAAACACTATTCATATGAAATGCCTAGTCCAGGAATCGAACTCGAGACCCCAGAGTTGGGAGGCGAGAGGTTACCTTGATAAGTCTTGTAAATAGTCTCTCGCATTCCATAAAACCGTTGTTGGTAATGACCACTGGCTCATTTATACAGGGTTACCCTCGTTTATAAGTTATTTATAGATACTAGTAGTGAGAGTCCGTGGAATGTAAAAGTCTTTGTTTTGTTCACGTTGAACATTCTTCGCATAGCCGTTGGCATTATGAATTATTTGCTTTTTAAACGTGACTAAACCCGTATAAATGAATCCGTGGTCAAGAATTACAGTGGCAAGTGTGGAATCCGAAACAGGATTATTTCTTTCCGAGACTTTGAATCGTGTCCTATCTTCTAACTAATTCATAAGCATGTGCAGCGCTGTTGGTATCCATGTGACGTCACAGCGGCCATGTTGGTTAACTTTACAAAAGATTTTTTAATAAATTCTGTTGCTATATCAAACAACATGGCAGACGTGTCTTTTGCTATTTTAAGGTTCGGACACCCGATGGACGTTCCCTGCGACGTTGCTTGCAACGGGGAAATCGTGTATCCACCCGGAAAAGTAGGACTCGTTTCTACTTCTGCGACGTCGCGTGCAACAGTACGCTTGCACGGGTGGACACACGGTACGATTTCGCAGGCAACGTCGCATCGTGTGTTCAAGCTTTTATTCTCTAGTTAATGACTGCAAACCACGTATAGCAATAGGAACTAAATGTAGTCGGAGCTATAAATTGTTATACATCGGTAAAGGAGCATCTTGCTGAGTGAAGTATACCTGTTACCAATGACTCGGACTCGTTCTTCTGACGAGGCATGGAAGAGCGTTTCTTTCTTGTGCAAGTAACAATACAGGCAATGTTCCTCGATCATCATTAGTTCCTCCAAAGGCTTTTTCTCAAGAAACAATTCTGACATAGTATAGCAAAATAAAGAATTTCATTTTAAATTTGTTAGTGGAATATTTATTAATAATACGTAAAAGGCCTGTTAAGTAACGATTCCGATAAGAACGATAACATTAATGGCAGGGCGGGAGAACCTACATAGCAAGCAGTTGATGTAATATATTCATAAAAATACAATGAACAACACATAATACAATGGATAGAACGACAATAGACCACAATAGATTTTATGAATACATTACATCAACTGCGTGCTATGTAGGTTCTCCCGTGGCAGGGCATGCTCAGTGCGGGCCTCTTATACTTGGCTTAAATAATTAATTTCCATTTCTCTGATTGGTCAAAATGTGTTTTGGTCCGAATTTATCCGAAAAAAAGCGAAATAATGCCGAATGAAGACATGAATATCCGACATACTTCGTAACTACTGTTTATACAATTTTCTGACCAATCGTATGTGGGGATTAATAACAGAAGATCCCCACATAGAAATTTCCTAAAACCTGTATATATGTGTTACGTAATTCACATACGAATTAACCAGCCGTTTTCCTTGATTACATCGGGCGTTGTAAACAATGAGAGCCGAAAAACATTTGAATTTGGCGCTTTTCGATTATCAACCAATGACATTGGAGAATGTAATTCAATTAACACTACCGTTCAAACGGCTGCCCATGAAGGAAGCCTATTGTTTTCGCTATCGTTCTTATGCACATCGTTACTTAATTTACACGGGCGATCTTTTCATAGATTCTAGCTGCGATTCTCCTGCAATCAATCGCGTGTGTAAACATGAGTGGCGATTTGAGTGCGATCGAATCGATGCAAAATCGCGCTAAGTTGGAACCGGTTCGAACCAACGGCCGGCGATTTACCGGCGACGTGAATTCAGAAGATCGCCTAAACTTGCTCCAAGTGGACCTCCCTTGGACTCAATTTTTGCTATCAATTTGGGTTCACCTCTGATAAACAGTCACGTGACTTTTTCTATCCGCGGGGAGATTCCCCGCAGCGTCACTTCCGGTGCATCCTTAGCATCTATATTCAGAGTTTGGGTTCCCTGTGGTATCGAAAGACTTACTTAATCTGTTGTCCGGTAGACGCTGATGTTTACAAGGACTCTTGTTGCAACAACAGCAAATTCTGTTCCACAACCACATGAATAGCTGCCACACGTGATATGGGATATTGAATGGAGGGACCGCCAAAGGTGGCCTCTGCGCATACTCCATGATTAGCCAATACCGCTGGAACTTCCAAATTTGATTTGAATGGGCTCGTACTTCTGAAAATATGTGACTAAGAAAAAAAAAAAGCTTTTTTATGTTAGTAATTTGTCTTTACGATTTTAACGTCGTTCACGTTCCCATTTTTAAAACCGTCGGAGCATAGGACATGCCAAGACCGGAGTTCATCATGGGAGCATTAATGTTATTGGTCAGTTCTGGATTCCTTGGCCAAACGAAACAAACAAACAAAAACGTTGAGAGTGTTAAGGAAGTGTGGAAAGACTGGACCACCATTTTAAAGGGTCATCCGAGCCACTTGAAAGTCTAACCGTTTGTAGGTGTAATTACAAAGGCAGCACCTTCTCCTCAGTTATTTTAAGACCCTGAGTGTTTATTCGGCCAGGGCTTGAACCCACGACCTCCCACACAACAGACCGACACTCAACCAACTGAGCCAATCGGGTGTAGGTAAATTTTGAATAATCCATGATGCGTTTTGGTCTTGGAATCTCTGTTTCGCTCTGACGACTCTTCTTTTGAAATAGGTGTATACTAACTTGAAGATGGCAATCAGAAGATTAAGGAGAAGGATGTTCGCCACCAGGAGATAGAATGCCAGGATAATAGTAGTAATCGTGCCGCTGTACTCGTTGCTTTTAGGTGTACTGAACTCTGTCGTCGCGTTATCGACTAAGTATGAACAAAAGAAGAAAACGTTCAGACATTGTTGATAATAGCAACATATCGAGGGTTTGGCATCTATATCTTACGTCCTACCTCCCATGTCCAGGTTACACCCGTCTTCCGCGTTGCCCTTTTCCTGGAAACATGAATACTGCAAACCCGTAGCCAGAATTTGGGTGGGTGGGTGTGGTCGGGGGGTGACCGAGGCTGTCGTGGATCAAACAGCTATCAAAGTGTTGTACCTTGAGTACCCTACAAAGCAAAGCTTTGGGGTTTGTTGGGGGAGAGGGGATGCGAACTCTCCCCCTGCACCCCCCTGGCTACGGGCTTGTACTGAAGCTGTCTCAAGCTTTCAAAGTGTAATAACAATAATAAGCACGTCTTACTATGTAAAGGATCAGTGATAAAGAGCTCGCCATACACCTGGAAATATGGCCTGAATAATATCATGGAGAGTATATTCCATGTTGGTTTTTGCTTCGGGAACAAAATAGCCTGTTGAGCGACGCCATAAGCCAGCAAGAACACTACCATCACTACCAAGAAGTACAACATGTCAATGGTCATTCGACCAATCATAACCACGTATGGACCAAGATGCTTGCTGACTGAAAATATGTCCAATAGTCGAATGATCCAGAGCATGATGTCGAGGCTGTACACCACGTGACCTATGTGAGCGGTCGAGGAGTGGAACCTCAGTCCCATGCCCACGAAGAAGAGCAACACAGCGATCCCGTCACAAATATTCCATTTGCTGGAAGCCCAAATTTTGAGTTTGTTGTCAGCTGCAGAAGCATCGGACTCGATAATCTACAGGATCATGAACACGATAGATGGTTACTTTATGCATGACATTTGAGTCACGCACGCGTGTTCTCGGTTGTTGTTTGCCAGACATGACTGCTATCCACAAATATGGGCAGTTAGGGTTCGTATTCTTATTCAGCCCCATGATCCTCTTCAAGCGAGCTTATTCCCAATCTACTATCCTCTCAACGTGTAAGGAAATTTTTTGTGAAAGGAAATAGTGTATGCTTTCCCAAGAAAAAGTTGAAGAAGTCCAGTACTACCCAAAGCCTTGATTTCAGTATGTACCATCGTGCACTGAGCTATGTACTAATCTGATACAATGGACTTCGGGATGATTAAACAATAAAGCAAAGAAGAGTTGTTGATTAAACAATATATAATTCACATAATAACACCAAAAAGAAACTGCTATGGTAATGAAATCGAGGCTTTGGCAAGTACAGGTGTCATTCAACCATATCTTGGGAAAGGCCTATTGCCTGAATTTTTGTGTTTGCGCAGACTAATGATATCCATACCTGTCTTAGTTCCTCGATGAACAGAGAAAAAAAGAACACGATAAGTATGACCTCTAACGTGTAGCCGCGTTCTCTCTCGTCCACTAAGATCACTGCGCTGAACACCATCAGAAACACCATGTATGCTATCTAGGTAAGACAGTAAGGGAAAAAGGATGATCAAACCGTGAACACGATTGACTTCCAGGAGAGCTTTTAGTAGTGCTTACCACATTGAACCAGAACTTTGTAACTGGAGCGCGATGGAATTCAAAAACCTTCCACTTCCGCCAGGGGATCTGGTGCCTCTTTTTGGAACCACCCGATGGTTTTTTGCTCAAAGTTTTAGTGTACTTGACGGACCTCATAGAATAAGATAACGATAATAAATAAGAATTATCATCACCCTCAACACTTTCACCCCCCCCAAATCATTTCCAGCACCATTGCCACCGTCACCATCACCACTATCCCCATCACCAGAATCACTGACATCACCACAACCATTATCATTATCATTATCATCACTATCACTATCGCTATCACCGTCAGCGTCACCGTCACCGTCACCGTCACCGTCACCGTCAACACCATCACCGTCAACACCATCACCGTCATCACCATCACCGTCATCACCATCACCATCACCATCACCACCATCACCATCACCATCACCATCACCACCACCACCACCACTATCACCATCACCGTCAACACCATCACCGTCAACACCATCACCGTCAACACCATCACCGTCATCACCATCACCGTCATCACCATCACCGTCATCACCATCACCATCCACTATCACCACCACCACCATCCACTATCACCGCCATCGCCATCGCCACCACCACCATCACCGCCATCCTTATCAGCACTAATACCTGAGCGGCACATTGGTTCCATGACAAGTTGTTCTTGTGTTGTTAATCTCTGCAGTCGAGGTTTCTTCTTCACTATCAATACTTGAGCCACTGGAGTCGCTGTCTTCTTGTGTATCGTACTGGTGTTCCTCCTGAGTCACTGGTAACAGGGCTAACTCTTTCTCCGTCTTGAACGCCAGGCAGCATATGGTGGGCGGAACGAGGATGCCCAGCAAAATCTATGAAATGAGAAATGAGATCTGACTGTCTTGTACCGTATAAAGGCTCGTTTACACTAGCAATTCTGTCGCACAAAACGAGCGGCGAATTTAGCGCAACCCAAATCGCGCGTGTTTGCACTACGTTTCGAACATATTCGAATTGGTGGCTATTGTGCGCGATCTGTCGCCGTAAAATCGCCATCAAATCGCAGCTCACGTCGACAAAATTGCTAGTGTAAACGGGCTTAACAATGATGAAAATTGTCCTTAAATGGAAAAACCATACAGACCTTCCACATGGACACGTTCCCCACTGTGCCCATCCACATCTCCGACAACAAACTCTGACAGGCTGCGTGCGCTACGAACTCCTCGTACTTTAAATCCACCGCGAGAGACAAACACGTGAATCCACACCAGTCTTCCAGATGATACGTCAGCAGCTTCTGCGCGGCGAGCTCGTTTGCTCGATAGCATTCGTCGAGTAGAGCGAGAGCTACGTCTTTGAACTCCCTACGAGGGGGAAGTCAGAACATTTTTGAGGCCACTATTCAATAAGGAACTGACACTACTCATAAAGGCTCGGACACACGATGTGACGTTCCCTACCCGTTGCTTGCAACGGGAATATCGCGTGTCCAAACCTAAAAGTAGAAGTCGTTTCTACTTCTGCGACGTCGCCCGCGCATCGTGCGCAACAGCTGCACGGGTGGCCACACGGTGCGATTTACCCGTTGCAAGCAACGTCGCAGGGAACGTCTAATCGTGTGTCCGAGCCTTAACTATTCTGAGAAGATCTTGGATACTCAGACTTTATCTTTTGTATAGCAAAATGCGCGCGATTTAGACTTCTCTTGCAATTACGTTTTATAGAGCTTTTGAGTTGTGACGTATTTCCGGGTCCAATTTTTTCACAAAAACCAAAGAAAAAAAAACAACAACAACAAACAAACAAACAAACAAACAAAAATTGTTCTCCATGATTTTAAATGTTGAATTCTCCGCCCTTTTCTGGGGGTCGGGGGGTGCATAAGTGGAGATCCTCCGAGAGGGATCCCAAAGCCTACGTTCCTAATGGTCAGCAACTTATCAATCCACAATTTCTTACTGAGCATGCGCGATGACCTCTTCGTACACGTCATTTCTCAGATTTTCGTTTTCCATTTTTCGCGCCATTTGCATGTACATTCTCGCTGCGATCAGAGCCCGTGCGATGTTGTTGTCGCCTTGCTCCCACATGAACAGCGCCATCTTCTGCATGTTGCACAGCACGGCCCACAGGAGAAACTCGTCGTAAGGATTCTGGTAAAGATCTATGGCGTCGACTTTTTCCCGTCCAGACGGTTTTAAAACACCAATCATGCTTTTCTTCAGACCCTAGATTAAAAAATTACACTAAATCACTGGTGAAATTAAAATAAAGGGCGATAATGAACTTAGAAGAGCGAGAAGCTGTTAAGGCCAAGAGGGGGCGCGGGTTGGTAGTAAGGTATATGCATTTTTTCAATAATTTCTGTTAAAATTTACCACCCTGGGGAAAGAAAAACAAGTCCAATTTGGTCCAATTTTCCCACCCTGGCAGTCACCCATTCCAAAAATAATAGTAAAGATACGTTAAAATACTCTACCCTGGGGGAAACCAGGAGATAAAATTCCCTAGGTAGGGACACCAAGAGCGATCAAATGCGACCGAGGGGTCTAAGCGGACAAACTATTGAAATGTTGGACCTTGAGTACCCCAAAATGCGAACCTCGGGCCTGGGGGAACGCACTTCGTGTAGACCCCACTGGCTACGGTTCTGGTGGGTTTGTGGACCGATCGCTGTTGGTATGTTGGAAGGTTCATCCTTACGTTGTTTACTGGGTAAGTTGTTCAATAAGCTGCCTCACCGTCATGACTGCACATTTTTCTTTTCGTATTCCTCCAAGCATTCCGTTGATCATTTTGTTGATGTGTTCGAGAGTGAGTCCTGATCTCAACTAAACAAACAAATCATTTGTATCAAACACGTCCACGTGACCAACCCAGCTGAGCGGAAATGAATTTTCTAACCAATCACAGTCCGTTTCGATTATTCGTGGCCCACTCTATAGTTTAAAGCAAGTTCTTTCTACCAGAAAACTACCGACAATAGACCGCTTTCCTTTGGACGTAATGTTTTCCCATTTCAGACCACGTATCATTCTCTTGGGAATAAGATTCTTTGTTCGAAGTTCACCCATATAACCTATCTTTTCAAGGGTTTCTGAGATACAAAGATATAAAACCCAGAGGAATGACACGTGATTTGAAATGGATAAACATTAGTTCCAAACCAAAGAGGTGTATTTAATCCAATATACCTTGAATCCTAGACAAAGTGAAATTTTATCTTTGAATTATCGAAAAACCATGCGAAATCATTTTGAAAAGAAAGAGGGAGGGCCGGTGGGTGTGACCCACAATGCTTTGCGCAGCTAGTTGTTCGCTCAGCTGGTCGGGTTTACAACAGGGAGGAAAAAATTCATCGTACAAATTCCAGTGACGGTGATAGTGATAATAGTGATGATAGTGATGATAGTGATGATCACGTCGTCATCACATGCGAAAGTGCTTGTCATGTGACCAGTTGAGCCCAATGGCTCGCTCGCAGCTCCAATGATTATTACATAAACTACCTTATTATCTCCTATGATTTGTCTGAAGGCGACGCTGGCTTTGCCTGTGGACCTCTGAATGAAAAAGGATTAATAGTCTAGTAGTGACTCTCGTATTGGTTGGCCACTTTGTCCGACGCTTGGGATGGATGGGATGGATAGGATAAGATGGGATGGGATGGATAAGATGGGATGGGATGGATAGGATGGATAAGATGGGATGGGATGGGATGGATAAGATGGGATGGGATGGATAGGATGGATAAGATGGGATGGATGGGATGGAATGGATGGGATGGATAAGATGGGATGGGATAAGATGGGATTGGATGGGATGGGATGGGATGGGATGGGATGGGATGGATGGGATGGATGGGATAGGATGGGATGGGATGGGATGGATGGGATGGATGGAATGGAATGGATGGGATTGATAAGATGGGATGGGATGGGATGGATAAGATGGGATGGGATGGGATGGATGGGATGGATGGGATGGATGGGATAGGATGGGATAGGATAGGATGGGATGGGATGGGTGGCAAATAAACCACGGGAAGCCTACCTTCTCATATAACTCCAATAATCTGCCCTTAGTAAGGAAATACTCCATGCTGACTTTATTTTCCTGCAGTAGTCTGACAAACTCCACGCGGTCATTAGACAAAGCGTCCAACATGGCTGATTCAAGCTCTTCTATCTAAAGAACAAACTAGACAAATCAGCAAAAATATCACGTTCATTATTTCCGCAAAGCATAATAATCAGAACGTTACAAATTTTAGAAAATGTAGAGAAATTTACCTGCCATTTCTGATTGTCAACAAATATCTCCGATATTGCAATGTCGACTCTGTTCCACACTAATGCGAGGCTTAGCTGGTCAGCGGGTGGTGCCTGTTTGGCTGCAAAAGGATTACGATAATTGATAATTGATAATCGAAGTTAGGAAGAATATAGGAATAACGTTAATGTTTTGACGTCATTTCCGGTCATTGATGACGTTTTTTTCCATCTAAAGGGGCACTGTATTTGTTAATTCAGGGTCTGTCGGATATCACGGCGGGTGGTGTTTGTACATTGTCGTGGACTGATAATCTTAGTTTCGTCGAGTTCGTTAAACAGATCTTGAATAGATCTTGCTTGAATACGAGGCTCGACGTGCAAAAACGTACCGTATTGTTTCAGTCAGCATGGTCACCGCATGGGAAAGGCCTTTTACCTTTGAGTAATGCCCTGAGAATGGCTATGTCGATATCCACACCTTCTTCATTGATACGGAAAATGGTAATCTGAAAAGTAGAAGGAAATTTTCTTCAGTTGCGTCTAATTGTCTTTTCTAAAAAAACTGACAAATGGTGTTTTGATGACGATGATGGCACGTGATGCTGGTGATGGTGATGATGGTGATGATGCTGGTGATGATGGTGATAGTGATGGTCGTGATGGTGATGATGATGATGGTGATAGTGGTGGTGATGGTGGTGATGATGGTGATGGTGATGGTGATGACGGTGATGGTGGTGATGGTGGTGATGGTGATGGTGATGGTGGTGATGGTGGTGGTGATGATGGTGATAGTGATGGTGGTGATGGTGGTGATGGTGATGGTGGTGATGGTGGTGATGGTGATGGTGATGGTGATGGTGATGGTGGTGATGGTGGTGGTGATGATGGTGATAGTGATTGTGGTGATGGTGGTGATGGTGGTGATGGTGATGGTGATGGTGGTGATGGTGGTGGTGATGATGGTGATAGTGGTGGTGATGGTGGTGATGATGGTGATGGTGATGGTGATGGTGGTGATGGTGGTGGTGGTGGTGATGGTGGTGATGGTGGTGGTGATGATGGTGATAGTGGTGGTGATGGTGGTGATGATGGTGATGGTGATGGTG
>WUAP02172892.1:0-41888 GCA_015163945.2 Stichodactyla helianthus | reverse complement strand
ATATAAAGAATACTAATGAGGAAGACTTTACCGGGTTTAAAGCCTCATGCATGTGACTGATTTGAGGCTTTTGATAGCCCAAATGCTCATTAATTATTCATGGTGTTTAAAGGGCATTTAAAAGCCATAAAGTTCGATCGCGAATACTTTATATCACTTATGAAATGTCTAGGAATATATTTTCATGTTGTACTGATTTTTAAAATGAATTAAGTAATTTTGTTCTGAGAAAATCCAAGTTAAAGTGGAATACAAGTGAGGTTGGTTCTTTATCCAATTTAAAACTCCAACATGTTTATGATTTTTTATTGTGTTTTGCTCATTAAGTATTCATGAATTTTATAACTATATTTCAACATTATCACTCGTACTAATCAACTATCAGTGTATTTTAAAGCAAGTTACGATCTTAATTCTAGATACAAATAAACAGTACATTATACAGTCAATGTCATTAATGAAAGACATTTAGACTAAAAGACATGTCATGTGATTTATTTGTTTATTCATTTAAAGGGATAAAAATTCAAAATTAAACTGTAGCTTATTAACAGTTAACAGGGAATAATAAATACAAACTCTACATACTTACACACTCATAATTTCAGAAGAATACCACATAGTTATCTTATTTTTTTAATGTGGTACATATTAACTTAATCATCTCTATAATGTATGGTATTATGTAATAAAATAAATTTAATTTAAATTATTATTTTATTGCTTATTAATATTGTTTGTTTAATGCATAATAACTGTCATGCTTTGGCATGTCCACTTGAGTGACAGTATGTACATGCAATAACATGTTTTATATAGATATCAATAAAATACCAGGATTTCTCCTGTTCCTAGAACTTCTTACACAGTGAAGATATCATTTTTATCCTTCACATGTGAAGATATCACCGTTGCAATGACTACCCTTGTATCAACCAATCACAAATGGCCTTAAAATTCTTCCTTGATCCTGGATATTTCATAGATATTTATAAAATAAACAGAACATTACATGGTCGCTTGGAGATACAAATTATATCTTCTCATGTTGAATATCTCTCACTCATGATAAAATTCGTATCTCTGCACGCCCATGTAATATCCTCTATATATCTAGTTCATGCCATATAATACTTTCGAGAGTTAAAATATTTTAATACTGTCAAGGCCCATTTACATGGTGAATTTCTCTGCAATGCAAAATCACGTGTAAACTACTGACAATTGTAGGCAATTTTCTAAATTCATATGGCTGATGAATTGCCATTGTTTTACACATTTGAATTTAATGTAATGTGATGATTTGTGCTCAAATCGTCACTCATGTTTACACACAATTTTTTGATTGCAGGTGAATTGCAGCTAGAATGCAAGAAAAATCACCTGTGTAAACCGGCTTTTAGTTATAAAACTCACTAGGTTAATCATAAAGATGGTGTTATGACAGCTTAAAAGTTACTTGCAACTTGTCTTCCAATTTTATATTCAGTCAAATTGCAGAATGGATTGTATGTTAGGAGTGTTGTAATATTGTGGCTAGAAACTCAGTTGGACGTGATTCTGCTTCCCATAACAGTGGCAATACTGCAACAAAAATCAGGAGACAAGTTTTTGGTATGATATGCTATGCTATTTCTCATACAATACATTTTATCAAAAAGTTGAGCCAAGCTCATACAGTGACTTTATTTGTTAAACCAAAGTAGTGTTCTTGTGACTGTGAAAATATAATGGTGTAGACATGCTATATGTCTTGACCATAATGGTGCCCGTGTCAAAGCATTTTCCATGGGTGAGAATTGATCAGTGCACTGCAATATTGTTTCAACTAAAAGCCCTTCAGTAAAGGGAATTAATCAATGATTACACCTTTTCAACTCCCCCAAAAAATTTTCTTTCTATCAAGGCACCTCACAACTCTCAAAAAATCTATCCCAATTGCACATAATACATGTAAACAATAGAAGGCATGCCAAATATCTGTGAAACAATTACTAACTATTTAGAGGATAATAGAACCAGCTGAGTGTCATAATATTTTCTGTTACCAATCACAGTCCATTGTGATTTGTTATGGCTGGCCCTAGGTTCAAGCACTTTTTTCTACCCAAAAACTATTGACAATTAAATCCAATCTGTGAATTATCTAAAAACCATGCAAGAAATGATTTTCAAAACAGAGTGAAGGCTGCAGGCTTTTATCAATACAGTGCTTTGCATGATTAGTTGATTGCTTGGCTGGTATTTAGTTGTCAGCTATTTAGTTATTGACTATAAACTAAGAATTCACTTGTGCATGAAACACAAAGAAACACAAAGTTCACTAGAGGTATGTGGCTTTTGTTTTCACCATTCTGCCTGAATGATAATGGTAAATAATAAAGGTTTTCTTAGTTTGACTGTAAACTACTTGGAAGGTTCAAGATTGTGCTGTCTATATTATCACTCTCTGGGGCACTGAGGCATGTAAAGCTAGCACCAAATGTAATGTACTGTACCAATGCTATATCAATTTATGAGATTAATTACTCTTCCAATCCAAATGCTTTGCTACAGTACAAATATGCTCAAGGCACACTGAATGGCATTTTTCTGCATGCTTTAAGCTTAAGCTTAAATCTATATCATATTGCTGCTAGCTATTTATCAACATTATATAATATAATAAGTTGTTAACCTTTGTAACAACAGGACTACTATTACTACTACATTCTAGAGTTATGAATAGGAAAAAGCTTAGCTCAAAGACTGTGGCCCAACCTTTGTAACAACAGGACTGCTATGTACTACCACTACATTCTAGAGTTATGAATGGGAAAAAGCTAGGGAGCTTAAAGACAGTGGCCTAGTTGCTTGGAAGGAAGCGACTCATGAAATCAATTGGCAGAGGGAAGATAATGGTAGAATTCTTCTCAGCAGAGATGGTTGTTAAAGTCTGAAGGTAGCGCAGCTGAAGAGCTTGTGAATTCTCTGCAATAATGTCAGCAGCTTCTTTGAGTGATCGTGAGGCATTCATTTCACCATCGGCAGCAATGACCTACACAAAAATATACCACAGTTAATTTTGGATTTCCATTCTTACAATGTTGTCTGAATAACATTTGTTGGTAAAAATCTGAATTAAGGCTTGAACAGACAATGCAATGCTGCATGATTCATTGCTTCCAACAGGGTAATCACACCATGTGTCCACCTGTGTAACTGTTGTGTGCAATGTTACTGGCAATGTTGCAGAAGTAGAACAAGTCCTACTTTTACAGGTGAACACATGATTTCCCCGTTACAAACAGCATCACAGGCAACATCAGATGTGTCTGACCCTTTACAGACCTTTGCTCTGGCTTCTCTTGTAGCCTCTGCTTCTGCAGCCATGGCTCTCTGGAGCTGCTGCGGCAAGCGTACATCTTTACTGTGAACAGAAAATATAATATGGTTGTGAAAAACCCTGCAACTGAGTCTCTAGAAGCCATTTAGTTTGACTTCACACTGGTCAAACTACTTCATGCTGTACTGTTACTGTTGTACTTACACTTCAACTCTCTCAACTTTGACTCCCCATGGATCAGTGGCTTCATCAAGAGCAGACTACAAAAAAGAAAGAAAGAAAATTTCAGAGCATCATTTTTACTGGATCTTGCCTCTGATTTACTTATCTTTTAGACTGTTTACCTGCATGACATGGCTGATGTTATCCCTCTCAGTGAGAATCTCACTTAGACTCTTAGTCCCCAGCACATTCCTGAGAGTTGTCTGAGCCAGCAGACGGGTGGAGCGGTTGGCATTCTCAACATTAGTGATAGACATGGTTGCATTGTAAATTCTAAAGTAGACGACAGCATCCACAGCGACAGTCACACTGTCTTTGGTAAGGATCTTGAAGACAAGATTGTTTTGAATCAATGCTTTAAATGCAAGAAAGAATCCAATCAAATTTTTCATGTCTGAGAACTGATGAGAGGTCACAGATTTCCTAGCATAATTGTTCAATTTCTGATAGATTTTCTGTAATTTACCTCTTGTGGAGGGACGTCAAATGATACTACTCTGAGGTCCACCTTCTGATAGGAATCAATGCAAGGAAGAATGAAAAACATACCTAGCAAGAAAAACAGGAATTAAAGCATGATTCAAATCTGTCGAAAAAATGGCAACATTTTATAAAACGTATATAGTCACAAGATGCCCACAAGACCAGGGATTGAGGAACAGATAATAGACTAGAACAGGGGACTTGGACACAGAAAGGGAGCCAAAAATCTTCTATGTTAGAGGAACTTCTATGGATAACCAAATTAAGAGGTCTGGGAGACCCCTAAAATTAAATGGGGGGAACTGTGGTCCCATTGGGACTGATTTCTAAATCTACCCATGCAGAATAGAATAACATGGCATCTATCTGTTGTGCTGGATCATTTGCCCATTTATCTATCAATGAGTGATGTTCACTATGAAGACTATATGGAATATAAATGCCACCATACCTGGCCCTTTAGCTCCACCTGATATTAACCGACCTAGCCTAAAGATGACAGCACGCTCATATTCTTGAACAATCTAATAACAAAATTGAATTAGCATACAGGAATAGGAATTTATGGAGTATAGCTTACAGATACTGTTAGTGGTTGTACCTTTAAACAGAAGCAAAGTGAAAATGGCATAGTAGCTATACAGATAATAACTGACAGCCCCCATAGAATGTAGTAGCACACTCCTCTACCACTGTTTGAAGAATCTGACAAAAACAAGAGAAAATGAATTTATTGATAATGAAGCACTTGATTGCTAATGCCAAGACTGCTACTGAGAACTTAATGTTGTAATACACTAGAGGCGCTTTAAAGAGTGTGTCCCAGAATTTTGGCAAGCTTTTTATAGACAGACATGTAAAGAAATCCTGAGGCTATAGTACTGGAAGAATAATCTATCACCTGTCTATGCTATGTTCAGATTTAGTCTACTTAAACCCAATTCATTCTTGACTAGACTCGCATAGCAGGTCATATATTGTCAACAGTAAACACTTTAATGCAATAATGTCCATGTTGAAGGATTATTTTTTCCTTGATTCTTTATTACTTCCTGGATGTTCTTGAAATGTTTACAGGTTAGAGTAGATTAGGAAACTCTTCATCTAAATGTATTCAAATCTCTGCCTTTGATCTGACAACTGTTAAGAGAATATCTGCGTGTGGTCTGTCTCCCATATGGGTAAAGCATGTTGGTATTTCTGTTTGAAAATTCAGGAAAATTCTTAACCCATTGAAGATCTTTGAATCTTGCACAAAACATTAATTAAGCAGTCCAGAAACTATTATTGAAAATATCAAACTAAAACTCCAAACTCTGATTGGCTAACCACTGTGTGATATAAGAGCATGGAAACATGGTTTCCATGGAAGCATATTATTTTATTTTATAAAAGATTTATAAAACACTTTTTCATGTTCTATGCTGTTTTATCAACACTTGGAATGTTGGAAAAACACTTGAAAAGCTTTAGAATCACTCGCCTATGACTCATGATCAACTTATCTCATGTTTTCCCAACATCCTGTGTGTTGATAAAACAGCATAGAACATGGAAAAGCATTTTATAAAGCTTAAATATCACACCACTCAAGTTTACTAATGGCAGATAGTATGAGTGTCAAGCCAAATACATCAATGTAAGATTACATTAATCTGTTTGCATGAATCTCTGTTTGTTCTTGATCAATTTAAGGCAAAATTTACCTACCAGCTTGAATAACTAACAAACATTGAAAAGTGTAAGCTCAAGCCAATAACCATTGCAAGTTCCTGTATATATATAATCAGGTGACAACAAATAGATGTACACACATATACTTAATTCAATTAAATTTGGATGTTTTAAAGAGAATATAAGTGTGTGTCTAATTAAGCAACATTCTAAATTATTTATACCATCCATGCATAGCCAAAAAAGGATTTTTGAAAAATGAAGAAACGGCTTTGCTTTGAAAATAATTTCGAACGCTATTTAAACTATAACCATCCCGCGGTGCAAAATAATTTAAAAATCTCGAGATAGTTTCCAAGCCACTTTATCGAATTAAAGCAAATTTTAGAGATATAAGCTTAATAGTTTTTTTTATTCCTTGAATAATTAGTATGTACAAAATTTAAAAAACGGCATGATCTAGATCAATAATCAATAAGCGTCCTTCTAAAATGAGCATTTTTTGAAATTTTACGTTAGGAAGAATAACAATAGAGAATAAGCTTACTGTGCTAAAGTTTTAAATAATGAACAACGCGGCGCTGCAGTGAATTAAAATGAATACAAAATATTGAGACTCTAAAATTTGTTTTTAAAAATAAAAAAGTAAATTTATAAACTTGGAAATATAATTTGACCACTTGTAGATTTAATAAAGATTTTAAAACCTTAAGATTGTCATAATTTTGTTAGCGTGAGAAAAGGAGAAAAGGAGAAAGACGTATTTTAACCGGGATTTCAATGTGTGAGCTGGTAAACCGAGACTGCAAGCTTTAATTGTAAGTTCAATCTCCTGTAAATAAAGGAATCGTTTACAACGGCAAAAGGCTTTAAATGACTTTTTTTATTCGAAGAGCGACTCTTTGAGGATTTTCGGGCCGAGAATTCCCCTTTTTCGTTTAATCAAAAAATTAAACTTGAACACAAAATGTGCAGAATGTGTGACTTTTGAGGCAAATAAACCCACCTTTGACTCTAAAATATCTAAAATAAAACTGAACTTAGCCAAACATGAAGGACAGCTAATGTTACCTGAAGCATCTGCAGCAATGTCGAAATGTTTGGACCTGTCTGCAGACATTTTTTCTCCTCGCTTCGTTGAAGACAACCACGAAAATGCAAATTTGACATTAGAGTAAACCTTTGCCAATGGGCTTATCACGTGACAACGGCAGCTGTTCGGCATTTATTAAAATACTGAAAAAATGGAGGAGTAGATGGGATGTGGAAGGCAATTTGGGAAAATTGATATATTGAGCAATCTATATTTTAAATTGTAGGCTGTTTCATATTTATCAAAACAATAAAAATCTAAAAGTAATAGGGAAAAAAAAAAAAAAAAAAAAGAAGAAGAAGAAAAAGGAGATTTGCTGAAGGGGTCATTTAAAGTATTTGGAAAAAAATGGAGAGAAAAATTGAGAAATTCAGAGAATTTTTTTATGTTTTTGTTTTCACCAGGGGTATTCTGCCCTGGCAAAAACTTGTTGTTAAAAAAAGAAAAGAAAAAAGAAAAAAAGAAAGAAAGAAAAGAGAGAGAAAAGGATGTTATATGTGAAATAAAAATCTGGTTCTATGATTCCATTTTCCACCAACCATCATTAATAACCACAAACCTCCTTGCTCAAACCACTTTAGTATGTCGTCCACATAAATTATCAATTGTGGTTGCCATATTGTTGTACAAAGTAGCATATACTGAAACCCATTAGTTCATTTTGCAGCTAGATTACCCTCATGTATAATTTTGTGACATACCTTCATTAAGAATGCAAAAGGTATAGGAGGTATGCAGTCTTGTACACTGCTTTCTTCTGATCCATAAAACATTTTGTTTTAGCTCATTTGCATCAAATTTTGAGGGGCACTTTGCATAAAATCAATAGTTTTCATGAGCAGTAAAGGATAACAAGCTATTGTATTTATGCAAAGTGCTCCTAAAAGCAGAGAATAAGAAACCAGAGAATACTACCTTGCAATGTTGAACATGATCATAGGATAGTATATGATGATGGATGATGATGATGATGATGACAAATTGAAAGTTATGTTTCTGTGTTTATATGGTTCTGCTCAACAATACTTATATAATCTTCAGAATCTTCATGATAATGTAGAAATATCTTTCTTTACTTTTAGATCTTTTACAGTCATGAAAAATTCAGCCCTGAATAATTTATTCAGCCTTTTGGGTACCACTAATATTTGCCAACTAACACTTTTAGAAAAGAACAATAATCAAAACTTTGTTGCACTCTCATTAAAAAATCATATACTATTAGATTTTTATTTTGCCTAATAGCCAAATAAGGTAAAATTTTTTTGTTGATAAAAATTTAAGATAAACAACAACAACAACAACAACAACAAAGTTTTCTTTTATCCTGTTTGAAATCTCAGAAAACCTTTCCTTGGTAATACGTCAAATGTTTCAAAATTTAATGACAGGACTTCTTTGTTTTTGTAAAGATAAAAACATTATTTTTGCGACTTATGGTAAATGCCTAAAATGTAAACGCAGAAATGTCGGAGAATGTCCAAGTATCACTCGTATTTTAACCAATTCAATCCGTGTTCGACCGTGACTCGGATGAATGTTATAATTTATAATGACGCTTGTGATACGAGCCCCGGCTACAGCTTCCTTGTTAATGTTTCTAATACCTGGGTTTCTAAGAATTTGCGGTTCGTGTTCAAAGTAATTAGGGCCTCTATGCTCAAATACAAGAAAATCTTCATCGAAATAGCAGGGTTATTTTCAATTAAATTTCTAAAAAAATATATTCTTAAATGACAAACAGATGGTTCCAAAAAATTAAACAGTAATTCCGATTTTGAATACTATTGACTTGTTCGATGGAAATTGTCTGAATTGGTATTAGAAAAATGTTACCACAATTCCAACAACAATAGTGCTGAGATTCAAGCAAGAGGAACAGATGTAGCATTATAGTTTTTCACATAAAAATGAGACAGAGGCGGTCAAATATATATATTGGAAACGCACACCTTCGCTTTAAATGCATACTATTCGTAAGATATCTGTTCACAACCACAGGAGCAAAAATATCAAACAATTTTATCATCACTCACGGTATAGAGCGTCAAATTTCAATCGATAACACATTAAAAGTCAACTTTCGTAGCACAAAAATAGCCGATGACAAAATCAAGCATTTTGAAATAGTTAGATCCAAGTGTTTGTAGGTGGTCATTGGTTCGATAGTACCTTGGTTGGCTCCAGAGTAATTCATCATGTCAGTGCGCTGGTAACCTTCGGCAACCGGGTTAACATGAACGCTAGTTGAAGTCGTAATCGAAGCCATTTTTATGGTAAAACAAGCGCTAGACGGCTTGAAACAGCCCGAGTGATGCTTTTCAGCTGTTGTTAATGGAGTGGCCGTATATAGTGGCGTTGAAGATTAGGTCCTAATCCCTCACGAAGGCTGATATTTCATTAATTTTAAAAAAATCGTACATTTCCTCGGAAGCCTTTTCAGTGTTCCGAATTTTTGAAAATTGGTCAAAAAAGCGCGGTTATGTCAATAATGAAAATAAATTACGATCTCTTTCAAAATTATTTTACGTTTTTCAATCCAAAGGAGATAAAATTGAGAGTAAAATGGGAACATACAGCAACAGGAACTAAAAAAAAGTAAACAAGCCGACATAGCGGGAAGTTTAAAGAGACGGTTATACGCCCCAGTCTTTTTCGCCCATGTATCCAAGATGGCTGATTTCTTTGGACAAAGTCAATTAGAACAGATGTTTTTTCAGTTTCTGCGTAACCAAGGAACCACTTCACATTCAAATAAGCACTTCTGTTATTTCCAGCTATGTATGCTTCAAAGAGAGACGTTATTGAATGACGACATTCATGGAAGCACCACAGAGCGGGTGGTTTCGCATCTTCAAGTTGATGTTTACAAGTTTGGAATGGTGATTTGAAGGTGAATTTGGGAGTGGATGATGTTAGATCATCATGGATCCGCTTCACAAGAACGTCGTCCTCGTAAGCAACATGCAAACAGAGTCAGTCCAGCACCCGAACACCTTCAACTTAAGTCTCAAGACAACATGTCTTCAGAATCGCTAGAACGTAAAGGTGGAAGAGGTTGTGCCTTCCAGCAACTGCCTACCGTGCACTGCACTAGTAGTAAGTGGAAAAAAACTATCCTTTAAACTTGTATTTATTCTGTAAAAGCCAAGCTCTAATGCTCTAATAAGTCTTAACTCTCATGTTTGCTTTCTTAAATTGCATTATTCGCGTTTAATAAAGTCAGTGTAAAATCTTTTCGCTAAACTAATTTTGAGAATCAACATCAGGAATTCGCCAATATAACACTACAAAGTTAATTAAATTCCCTAATATTTCAAAAAAGTTCCTATCAAACAGCTGGCTTTCTTGTCATCTATGATATTGTTAACGGAGTTTACCATATATGTTCAATATTCGTTTAAACATTTGAATGCTAGTTCTTGTATAAAATGTCAAAAAGAATATCGGTGTCAACCTTAAAGATATTGCAATTATAGTGTTTCTAGTTTTGGAGAAATTGAAATTAATTTTGAATCAATAAAGAGTATCCCAAAGCGCGTTAAAATCACCTTATTAGGGAAATAAAATTTTTCTAAAGCTTAAATTTCTAAAGTCTGGCGGAAAAAAAGCTTGAATTTCTACAAAATCTGGCGAAATTGTTCCGATTTTTTCTCCAAATTTACACTCGTACTGTAAAACTATTATGATTCTTGCAATAATTTTAACTAATTCAGTTAAATTAAATTCAATCTTAACCAATTATTGTGTCCAAGCTATAATTTTATATTTTTTATTTATCTTTTGGTTTAATAAAATGTCGCAATAAAATGAGTAGATTTTTCCAAATATTTCAACACGGAAGCGAAAATGATTCGGTTGTTCACAGTTCTGAGACAAGACATCTTACATATTAATGCTGCTGAAAAGATAACGGTAATCATATAAATATTGGTTTACTTGTTTTCTCTTAAATTCGTATTGCAGGTACTCATAAATAAGAATTTAGAAAGCGAATATAATAATAATAATTAAAGTTAAATTCTAGCTGCAAGTTTGTTTGTGTCGTTCGTGTCGATAGAGACGTTTTAAGAGAGCTGCGCCCTGCTTGTTTATGCATGAATTATTCATTATTGAAATTATTTCAAAATATCAATGATACCTAAGTGTATTGCCTTTTATAGTTTGCACTTCCATCATAAGACCTGATTTGAAAGTTTTCATTGCAAACTTTCTAATATTATGTCATATATGTATACGACTATGAACAAAACTTTGTCGACATTTTGCGCTAGCTCATTAACCTTCAGAGTGTGTTTACATTCAAGTTTAAAAATAAAAAACTAATAACCAACAATAGCTTTGTGTAAACCTTTTCAAGGTATTAATAAATAGTGTCTAGTTGAATTCAATCCAATGGTTGCCGAAATATAGCTTAAACGCTTTGTATTCTCGAAAAATTCTGGAACAGAAATTTGACTGTGCAACTACAGTAGTGTGAAATTTGTGGATTTTGTAAGCCTTATGGAATCTTTGTCTACACTGTAAGTTTTCGTCTTCATTGAAGAAATGGTGGATATACCCGAACTGGTTACTCGAGCCGCTATTTTCAGCAAAGGAATTTGGACAAACGGCAAAGAAGAAATAGCTTTTCAGACGTAGTCTTATTTGAAATTTTCTATAAAGAAATTACCGTAGTGAGCATTAGTAAAAGGGCAATAATAATAAAGTTTATTTTACTCGAATATCTGTGAACTTTCCGCCCTCGCACAATGACAGGTTCTAATTTTGTGCATATTGTTTATTTACGCGTGTAAACTGTCGAAGAACTTTCTATTTCCTCTAGAGACTTTGGATTTTTCACGAGCAAGACCGTCAGTAGCGTTCAGCGTTGTCGAACTACCCTTTCGTTAATACTTTGAACTCCTAAGTTAGAAGGAGTCTAAATTGGTATTCCAGATAGACCATGCATCATACGTGAATACGTTTATTTTTCTAGGTTTTTGACGTGTCAAGTCTTTTTTATTCAACAGCAAGCTCACCCGATGGAGGTACTTTAGGTGTCTATGGTACTATTGCTGTCGTATTCTGTTTTGTGGTGGTCGTCTGTACGTTTCCTTTTTCGTTAATTTTCTGTTTAAAGGTAAGAGGAACACACTTTTTAAGGTTATTTCAACCGCTGCGCGCAAAGTTAACGTTACTAGGAACCGAGTTTTATTGTAAATAAAAAATACATTTACAGTGCGACTACTCCAAACCAAGGCCACCAAAACAAATTTTCAGATAAATTTTCAGTGTTCATTTTTGACACACTCAACTACAGATTTGTTGCGAGTTTCTACAGCGTACGAAGTTTCTTGCTCAATTTCAATATAATTCATACACAAACAAAGCAAATTCTGTGCATTTTAAGCGAAATTTCAAACATTTGTAGAGATTCTATTGTTTATATACTCAATCGTGATTGGCTAATTTACATGAAAATTTGTTTATATTTTATTGGCTGGAATTCGAAGAATCAAGCTTTGGAAACAACAATACGGATGTGACACTTAAATGACTTCCAGCATCAGTGATTGGCTGGTATACAAAGTGTTATTTTTTGATTGGTTCAGATTCATTTGGGGTTTACAGTAAATTCTCTAAGCTGCGCCTAGAAACCACGTCTACATCAACAGAGTGGATTTTATATGAGCGGGAAACTTACGGTACTGACAATGATAGAGAACGTACGCAGTACAGGTGCAGTGTGCAGTAACACTGAAATGGCTTCCCGTAAAAATGGTTATCTATAATTGGGATACTGACTTACAGCACGTACACGGTACGGTATGTAGTAACAGTGAAATGGCTTCCCATAAGAATGGTTATCGTATGAGTGGGAAACGTACTGTACTGACTTACAGCAGGTACACGGTACGGTATACAGAACACTGAAATGGCTTCCAAATGTTTTCATCTGAACCATCCAATCACAGCGCGTACCGTTACGGTGCGAATTCGCCTCACCTTTCCACTCATAAGAAATTTCACTCTACTTTCTTTGGACATGAGGCAATAACAGTCCTTAACCCCTCCCCTCTCTTCCTCCCTCAGACTACCGCAACGCTCGGTTTTAAAGTCTATAGTACTCATTCTTTTAGAAGCTTTCTTAGAAGTTGTAACTCATCTTTTTTTGCTTTTGTTTTTGATTGGCCAGATCGTGCAGGAGTTCGAGCGCGTGGTGATATTTAGACTTGGTCGGACGATATCCGGCGGATCTCGTGGACCCGGTATGTGATCGAGTCAAGCCCGGTAGGGCTGGGTTAGTGCCTAGATGGCCGGGCGACCAATGATATCTGCTTATTGAAATCAGACCTTTTTCACGTTCGATTTTATCTTACTGATTCTTTATCCCATTTCGCCCAGAAATATTTTATCCGTGGAAAGTACACTTTAGATAAAAGCAATGAAGTGTCACGCACTTAGATGTGTTACACAACGTCACGCATTATCTTGATATCAAAGACGGAAAATCATATCTCCAACTTTTCTCTTGAAGGGGTGTTTTTCTTTCTTCCTTGCATCGATAAATACGATATCGTGGATCTGAGGACTGTGTCGTTTGATGTTCCGCCGCAAGAGGTAAGAGCGCTAGCATTTAAGGCTCGGACTCACGCGACGTTCCCTGAGACGTTCCCTGCAACGTTGCTTGCGTTGCGGGGAAATCGTGTGTCCACAAAGTAGAAATGATTTCTACTTCAGTGACGTCGCCCGCAACAGTTGCACGGGTGGTGGTGCGAATTCCCGGTGCAATCAGCGTCATAGGGAACGTCTCATCATGTGTCCGAGCCTTTATGAACACTGTGCAGTAGTTGCGGTTACACTTATAATTACCTCTTTTCCCGCGGTAAAAGGCTTTCATTCCTCGGTAAACCGATTTCTGTAGTGTAACCGACATTTCCCAAGGTAAATTTACCGAGGTTAATCACCATGTGATACGTCAAAAAGAACCTACGAAGCGTCCCCGTGCGACATTTATCCAACTAAAGAGCTGGGTTTTTCTACCTCCCAAGATAAAGCGACCAATTAGATTGTTTTGTTAGGATAATCCAGTAAAACGCATGCTGTGAATGCAGCATTTATCGTGGTAAGCTGGTCTGAATATAAGTAATAGCCCATTGTAATTTGACCTTGAGGTAAATCTATATTTACCACGATAGTTCAAAAATCCAAGGCAAGTGTAACCGCGACTGATGCAATAGACGGATTCACTCACGCCGGTAATCAAACTGTAATAGTAAAAGTTTACTAACCCAATGGAAATAAGAAATACATGCACTCGCGGCGTGTGAATTGAATATCAAGGCATAAAATCAGAAGCTAAGATCTTTACTCGCTTAAAATCAGAACCAGATTAAACTTGAACTAATGCGCGCATCTGAGGTTATTGTGGACGCATGCGCAGATGTTTACTTCATTTTTCTTATAAAAGCTATTCTGTTTGTGTTCTTTGTATTCTTATGTTTTTGGGGTTCCTGTCTTTTTGGTTGATACAACAATCAATCATCAGTTGTTATGATGATTATGATTATGATTATGATTATGATTTATGATTTATATAGCGTCTTTTCTATATGGATATAATCAAAGGTGCTTTACAATGATTAATGTGAATTCAGATTGCTTACGCAATTTACAATCATAAGACTGCGTTAGAATACGAGACCAGACTGTTGAACCGGGAGACAATCCCATACTCTTATGCGAATAGTTCAACAGGTTCTTTAATGTCCCCCACGTAAAGATTAAGGAAGGGATGGGAGACAGGGCCTACGGTTTAAAGTCCTTATCCGAGAAGACCTGAAGGTATAACCAATTGCAGATGTTATTACAAAGGCAGCACCTTCTCCTCAGTTATTGTAGTGAGTGTTGGTTCGGCCGGGGCTTGAACCCATGACCTCCCGCACAAGAGACCGATGCTCTACCAATCAGAAAAGAGTCGGTATTTTTATTCCTCGCTACCACTACATCTGTTATTTGTCTAAAATATAACGAGTTCTCTGTTGCTTCTAACTTACCTCAGTGCCTGACCAGGGACAGCGTCACAGTAACTGTTGATGCAGTAGTTTTCTTCAGAATCGAGAACGCCACAGTTTCTATCACCAATGTACAAAACGTTCAAGCATCAACGAAACTGCTGGCTCAGACGACGCTTAGGAATATGATAGGAACTAGAATCCTGTCTGATATACTGACCAAAAGGGAAGATATCAGCGCTCAAATGCAGGTGAGTGTGCGAGGGTGGGTGTGCAAATAGAGGGAGAGTTATTTTTTATGTAACTCAAAGGGGAGGTATCAAAAATTGTGCGAGTGTTTTAGTGTGGGCGAACATTTTTGGTTTCCATCTCGGGTAAGACCTGATAAGAGCAAATTTCGTATGACTATGAAAAGGTCGCGGCACGATCGGTGCCGTAAGCGTGCCTTGCGGCGACCGTGATATTTTCTAGAATTGTGACTCTCCTTGCCGTGCCTGGATAGTGTCACGACTGTGTTTGTACCACAAACTTATCACAGTTATTTCTTGCATCTTGCATGGGGAGGGGGCAAAAAAGAAACATGATAAAGGGGCATATCCAGGGGGGTCATAGAGTGTCTTGGTCCCCCTTCCATTGAATGGTCATGACATTTGTTTTGGGGAAGGGAAGGGCTGATTTGTTCAGGCTGACCCCTCCCCTCCCCATGGGAAATCCTGGATGCGCAAGTGTCAGAAGATTAAACAGGCTTTTTCTCCGATGAGCGCAATAAGTGGTGCCTCTGTTAGCAATAAAACATTAGAAATATATAACCTTTGTTTCCGGTGGTTCTTTTCCATGTTTAGATGATCCTTGACGAGGCAACCAATGCCTGGGGTGTGCGTGTGGAACGCGTCGAAATGTAAGTTTATTTTTATGTGGTCAAACTAAATTTACCTGCCCAAGGGAGGTATGCGTGAGAAAAGGATAAGCTCCGATAAGATGCTCACGATTTTTATGTTGCGCAGCAGCAGCAGCAGCAACATCAGAAGCAACGACTCCCGTTGTTTACACAAAATTTTACAAAAATTAATTGAAACACGATTGCTGCGCATCAATTTATTGGGACTTTCGTTGCTTGAGAGAATTCAGAGTTTCGGAGTTTCCTTTGAGGTGCACAAAAAAACTCTTATTCTAATCGTCTATTATCTTACTCTATAAATATGGGAATTATGAGGTGAATTATTTTCACTTATCACGTTGAAATTTATTTTCTTTCTACAGGAAAGATGTCCGCTTACCTGTTCAGCTGCAGCGCGCAATGGCTGCTGAGGCTGAAGCTACACGAGAAGCAAATGCCAAGGTTTGTTATCAGAAAACGAGTAGATGTTACATAACAAATAATAGTGTAATCCAGGCCTTCCGCCGCAGGACACCAACCAACCCCCTCCCCTCCCCTCCCCCAAAAAATAACAGTTTGTAAACTCTTGTTATTTCTTGCAGCTCATTTGCGCAAATGGAGAAAAGCAGGCATCGATGGCTTTACGAGCTGCTGCTGACACCATGGAAGACTCAGCCAATGCCATGCAACTCAGATACTTGCAGACTCTAAATACCATCTCCGCGGAAAAGAACTCGACCATCGTCTTTCCTTTGCCTCTTGACATTCTCAGCAAGTTTGTGCAGTAGAGAAAACGAGACAAAAAGGTCATTCATCTCATCGTTAATGGCCTGGTAAATGGTCAGTCAGTTTTTGAGAGCTACACTTCCGGCAACGAGGGTTTTGGCAGGAAAAGGGAATTCTCGCGCCGTCATTCCTTTTTTTCGCGCCAAAATGTTAAGGAACTCGGAAGTTACGTCACAAATTGAATACAACGGAAGTAAGCTTTAGGGCAAGTTGGGAATGACAATACAAAATGAACTAGGATTCAATATTTTGATAACAAAATCAATTTTTTGTTTACCCATTTCTTTTATTTTAAAAACATTTGCGCTTGAGATGTCTTGTTGATGTGTCATGTCATGCCATGAAATGTTGTCTTAAATTAGTGCATGCAGACAGTAAGCATAGCATGTATGCAGTTCACATAACTACATTACGGTATACCCAGAATATCAATGCCCAGTACTTTCACTGGCATTAGATACAATGTAATGCCAAAATCGCAATATATAAAAAAATTATCTAGGAAATTTCAGATTGTTTTTACCAATGAGCACAAGCCAAAAATAAGCAAGATATTTACTTCAAAGCCAAGCCTACGTTTTCTCAGGATTTACAGATTTTATTACAAATATAATTGATTTATTCTTTTACATTGCACTGTACATACTTGTAATCTGGATCAAGTTAAATCAAATTTATTGTGCTAAACCTCTTCGGTGTCATCCAATGAACTGCGCAATTTTTGAAAATAAAGTAATAAATCAACATTTCTTGTTTGAATGATTATGTTTTCCAGCACTATCAGGACACTATTTCCCAGGCATGTTCTGTATAGATTATACGTGCCAACAATTCAACATTTCAACAATTCAACAAGTGTTTACTCATTATAAAACAGGGATTTTGACATATCTATTGCATTGTGAAAGGGGTCCTAGGTAATATTTGTCCCTTCCCTCCCCTCCCCCACAATATTTGTAATATTGCAGGGGAGGGGAGGGGAGGGGAGGGGATAGATAGAGAGAAAGAGAGAGGGATTAGTTGACACTAGCATGCAGTGATTCCTCTATCCCCCCCCACCGGAAATCCTGGAAACTCCACCGATTTTTCTCCAGTTAGATTGACAAGAATGAGTTAAGAATAGCATTACATCAATAATGTTTTATTAATTCTTTTAATTCAAAATATAGTTGCCTTTCAAATCAACAGCATATTGAATTCAAATTATATAAATAATAACCCATTTTTAGAAACATTTCCCAGACTGTATTTAACATTCTTATATAAATGTGCTGTGGAACTGATGGCATAGGAATTCCATGTCTTTTAAATATTAAAGTTGATTGGCTGAGAGGTGTGTTTGCATGAGAGTATGTAAACATGGTTTGGCTTAAGTTATTTTACAAAAGCAATAGAGAACTTTTTTCCTGTGTTTGCATAGCCAGATATAAACAATCAAGAATTCTTGACAGTTACGCAAACCCTTGACTTCGTCTTGGGCTTGCATAACTGTCTCGAATTCCCCCAACCCCTCTCGTATTTATATTAGGCTATGCAAACATGGAAAAAGTTTTCTATTGCTTAAATATTACTATTATGCCTATATTAACATTTATGTTTATGTATTATTCTGCTGAGTCCAATTAGTATAATTTTCCTGACCCCCCACTTCCATCATCATCCTCATCCATCCTCATGCTCATGCTCATTCTCATCATAAATTACTTATATCCAATCATTTAGTTAGAAGTGGTGCTGTCTTATACAGATCCAAAAATGCTAGAAAAAAAAAACAGTTATTAGTGTTAGCTCATGTAAAGATACAGCAAAACAACAGCAGAGACAACAACCACAACCATTGACAACAAATTAAAAGTAGCAGCAGCAGCAGCAGCAATGGAATCACCAAAAACAGCAGCAACAGAAGCACTAAAAGATGATACAGGTGAAATCTGGTATGTGCAATAATGGATATTAGTGGACTGTAAATGCCATGGCATGCCATCAAGGTAAAGGGACTGACAACATTGATTGATCATCCAATAACAGCATACAAGATCACTGCACAGTCAAAGTCATGGCAAGGCACATCATACAGTGTGCTCTTCACAGTTATAAAACAGCTCTAATCTTATGAAAAGAATGCACACTTACTTGTCAACTTGCACACAATGTATTCCATGTTCTACAAGCCATTTTTTCCTCTCAGGGTCATCATTTTCTTGGCCCCAAACCGCTAAAGTAAGATCCGACTGTAGAGTCTTTTCAATTTTTTCAGGGGCATCAAAAAGCACAGATGAAAAGATATGTATGCCATCAAGATTTTGAGACTTGCAGAAAGCTACTGCCATTGCAGCAGATCTAGCACGTATGTCTTTATAAGGATCCCATATGCTATTGTTGCCTTGGGTTATGAACAGAACAGGGTATTTGGATTGCTTTAATTGGCACCTGTCAAAAAGAAAAAATAAGGCAAGTGAGAAACACATTTTGGTGACCACAGTGCATCAAGATTTTAGGAATTTTTTTCCTGGTTTGTGCCCTGCAGATGCCACATGTGAGTAGAGTTTGTTAGATGTCTTGTTCTAGATCCCTTGAGGGTTTTTCTCCGGGTTCTCTGGTTTCCTCCCTCTGTAAAAATCAACATGTGCACTGAGAGTTCACTATATGCCTAAAACAGTTAATGTAGAGGAAGTGTGCGAGAGTGATAGTGCCCCAATTAGTGCAAAAACACTAGAACAACTAGGCACTTATGATATTTACTTATTTACTATATATCAAGTAGGAGAACTTGATGTGGAATAAAATTTACACCCAAAAAAGGATACCAGGAAGGTAATGTGCACAAATTAAAGCATGACCAGTGACACTAGAGAAAAATGTCTGCACATGCTCTTAGCCTGTATGCAAGCTAAAAACATCTTCCTGCTATTGTAATAACACGCAAATTTTACTATAAATTCACACTTACTTTACAATTGGACTTTACAAAAAGCCAAAACTTAAGGTCAATTCTTAATACTTACATGTGTTCTTCATAGACCTAATTGGCTAATGCGTTGCTATGTACATTTCTACCCAATTCAAATCTTTTTGGAACAAGAATCTTTGTCTTTTGTATTTGCATAGCACATGAAAACGCAATGGAACAAAAGTTCTTATTCCCAGAGGTTTTGAATTGGGTAGAAACGTACATAGCAATGCGTTAGCTGATTAGGTCTATTTACATGATATCTTGATCCCACAAAGGTATACAACTTCAATGTTTTGTATACATTTCTTTTTACACTGAAACTCTCTTGAATTCTTGGAATTCTTGGTAAAATGCAGGCATGTGCAAAAATATGTTTTTCTCGTGGTGTTATGACCAGTAATTAAATTGAACATCTAAATCAGGTAAACATTTCTACAAGCCTGTCACATGACATGTGTACACATTGTGTATATACCATTGATTCTATTTAAAACTTACATGGTACATACATCAGGATCAAAGCACCCAAGTAGGATCTTTCTTTCTCCAGCCTTTTCAAACACTACTTGAAGAATTGCATCCACAAACTGGTTCTTGTCCATGCATAGGTAATTGATGTCCTCCTCATTCTGGAATTAGGACAAAAATCAAGCTGTTATACATCATAATCAAAACTAAAGAGGCTTCATCTGAGAGTAATAACACACAGCATGATCAAAATACAAGATAAAAGTATCAGTTGAATGGTTGCACAGTTAAACCCTGCACTCTTTCCCAAACACATTTATTAAAATGAGGTTACTGGAAGAGGGTTGGAGTAAGAGGACAGCTCAAAACCTCACTAATTCAATTGGTCTTACCAGTTCCTGATATGGGTATTTTAGCTCAATAAGAAATCCTGTTTCTAGTGGTACTTCATTAAGTGCCTTCATGGAACAAAAACAAAAAGAACTATGAGCCAGGGTAATCCTCTAAAAACAGGTGCTTGCACTATCTAAAGCATTTAACATAATAGTTTGGTCACACTTTCTCTCTTAGTTTTTTATATGTTATTTTTCATAAAGTCCTATCTATTGATAAATTTGCTAACCTCTTCTAAAGTAGGAAACAGGGCATAATCTGATGAGATATCAGATGTTGGTATGGTACTTGTAATAGTAACTTCATCTCCATGCTTTTGTTTCAGATTTCTATTCTGTACTTTTTGATCTGCAGCCATGTCACTCCACTCCCAGACCTGTGAAATTTAGTTCATAGGAATTTTACATTTGATATAACTTGGGTATTAAACCAAAAGGTTCCCCTTCCAGTCAATCCCTGGAGGGGTAATACGCAAGAACAGTGCCCCAGATGACCTGTTGGCTGACTGTCAGCTGATTAACAGCCATTTATCAGTTGTTTGTTGGCCATTTGTTGATCATTTGTTGGCAGTATTACCCCTGGAGGTCTAGAAGGTTACATCCCTCTCTTACACAAAGATATTTCTGAAAAGAAGATACTATAAATAGTAATACCTCCTTGAACTTTCTGCACCCCTTGCATTTCCAATCCCCTTTTGGGAGTGGTCAGAAGGTAAAATTGAGGTGGGTCACTTTTTGAGCCTCAAATAAGGAGTGAGCCATGAGAAAATAAGCCATACATTAGGGCTGGCTTAGTACTTTTTGTGGCAGGGATGGATCCATATTATATTGGGATGAAAACAAGAGATGGGTTGACACTTTTTAGCCTTTCGATAATTGAACACTTATGGCCCCCCTTCACTTTCTAACCAATCGCTGAGTGGAGTAGTACTACACATCAATGATGCATGACTAATTCCATGCCACTTACTTTCCCTGTGAGCAGAGGCTCTTTTCTACTCTGCTTCTGCTTGCAGGGTAAACTTACTTTAGATTTTTTTAGCTGTTCTGCAGTTAGGTCTTTAACAGGAATCTCATAAAAGCTTGACTTTGACTTCTCTGGCTGGATCAATGGTGAAGGCTGATGACAAACAAACAAACAAAAAAATTTAAAACCAAGCCCTTACCACATGGATGTCCCCCCCAGGACAGTGTATCTATTTTCTAGATATATTCTTTTCATTACATGACAAGATTATGAAAGTTTTACATTTATGACAAAGATATTTACATGAATACAATGAAGTAAGTGAATGAGATAGTACCTCAAAACATATTTTGACAGAGGTATCATGAAAGATTACTGGAACATTATCCTTAGACACTTGGACATCCATTTCAACAAAATCCATTCCCTGGGAAATAGTAAGATAACAACAAAAAATAAATGCAATGAAATAAATGGCAAATAAGGAAAGGAATAAAAAACAAATGAATGAAAAATGGATGAAAGAGTGAATGAAAGAGTAAATGAAAGATGGAATGAAGCTCATGTCAAAATACAAGAACAAATATATAACTGATTCAGAAATGAAGGGATTGAAAAAAATGGTCAAACCAAAGATAAATGAAAGGATGGAAGTGTGCATGAATTAATTAAGAAATGAATTAATGGAATGGAAAGGAATAAATGGAAAAAAGATAACACTCACCATTTCATGGCCAGCTTTAAATGCAATGATAGTGTTTTCTGGGTATTTTGAAGGCCTAGCCATAAACACAAGTAAAATATTCACAAATACCAACAATAAGTATAAAGAATAGTACACAACTTCAACAATACAAACACTTTGAAATTCCATGGAGCTTCACTGAGGCGTGTGAATATTCTACACAAAAACAAGGTTAACACAGAGCAACAGAGAACTCAAAACTGCAGTATTAGATAATTTGTCTGTGAAAAAAATTTAAACATCTTACATTGAAGAACCAAATGACTCCCCAGCTCCTCGGTGACCACACATATAATAACCATTCTTTTTTTGGCCATTAATGCCCCAAAAGCGTCTGGTTTGGGCAGATTGGCTGTTGAGGGTGAGGTTCCATGGCTTGACCAGCAAATAGTCAACTAAATAGAGTGCAAATAATATATCCATGAAACAGTTACCAAACAAATAAATTGTACAATTTTGTTTGCTAAGTAATTCATGGATTTTATTTGCAGTCTCTATTAAAGTGTAGGTTTTACTTTTAGTCAGTATTTAGACAGATCCTTGTTCAAAGCTGCTTTGCTTTAAGCTGTTAGTAGAATATAGCTAATTCACTTAATGTTGTCGCTAAAAAAAAGCCTAAAGTCTAAAGCTTTGAGAGCAGAATCATGAAATTTTTTCACCATGACATTATTACAATGAGAAACTTCCTGTATGCTTGCAAATTTGACAACTTGGACATATATTCCTTAATTCTTAGATTGCCTACAGTGAAGTTTGTTGGTAAACAAAAGGTAAATGAAAGCCTTTAGGCCTTTTTCAGCGACAGCGTTAATTGAATTGGCTTTATACCTATTTCAAAAAAAGGTTATCATTCCCAAAGGTGATGGGCCTATAGGCAATAAGCAATAGGATGTTATTCCAAGATCCAAGAATAGCTGGAATGGCTTGTGTTTCTGCTTCATTTTCTCTTAGAGAACATGGAGCTTAGTGTTGAGTTATTCAATATTTAAAGACCTGAATTATTTTTATTTACCTGTATGCCCATAATTCCTTTCCCTTTTGGAATGATCTATCTCTGATTGCCTATCTCCTTTGGCTCTGACAATCTTTTTTGAAATAGGTGTATACCTACCAGAAATAGTGCCTATGGCTTGAAAGGCTTCATCAACTAAGGGCACTGTCAATGTACCATTGCTACCAGTGAGTTGTGATAGCACAATATGTCCTTTGCCCAGGTGCACCAGGTTTGCATTTTCTGGTTCCTTACTTGATACATCTATCATAAACCCCTGTGTGAATGGCAAAATTATGATTATGATTATGATTCATTTGGCATCTTTTCTATATGCATGGGCATAACCAAAGGAGTTTTACAGTGATTAACACGAATTCCTTCAGATTGCTTAATATGTAAGTTACAATCATGAGAGATGGTTATGGTATAAATGAGGCATAGGCAGTGAGGATGGTCACTGCCAGGCTAGAGTTTCTTTACCTCCTCACTGGTTCTACATCCCTCCAATGCAGGTTAGGAAAGACAGGACCACCATTTTAAGTGGTCATCTGAGCCACTTGAAAGTCTAACCATTTGTAGGTGTAATTACAAAGGCAGCACCTTCTCCTCAGTTATTTTAAGACCCTGAGTGTTGATCTGGCTGAGGGCTTGAACCCATGACCTCCCACACAATGGACTGATGATCAACCAACTCAGCCAGAGCCAATCAGGTGTTGGTTAAGAAATAGCTGATGGCAATGTTGGAGTTGAGAATAAATAATGAGCATATAAAGAAGAGCAAACAAGGATTTGTATATCATATTTCTTCCCCTTTATGGTCAAGGTATTTGATCTTTGGGCCAATTACCTGTGCACATGTGCAAGAGATTGATATATTCTGATGGTATATTTATACGCCATTTCAAAACCATCTCTCAGAAATTCCAATTTCTTCTACAGGAGATTTTGATATTTTCTAGAACTGCATAATATGTACTCCTCAGACCCTCTACACCCCTTGGAAATTCCTTTTCCTTTGATTTCAGAAGGTGAAGATGCTTTATAGAGCAAATGACACTCTGGCTTGTAAAACCTTATACAACTTTGTTGTTCATACATACAGTGTTTGATAAAAAGAGTGTTTATACTCACTAGAGTGGTTACATCTGTTACTGAAGTTGAATAAATAAAAAAGTCTTTTTCTTGGAAGGTTTCATTGTCGTCATCACCCTTAACCTCAAGGCACTCATATCCTCTTAACACCTTTGGTAAAAATGACACAGCAATATTATAAGATATGTATAAATTGTTGATTATTCTCTAGACATATATTCTCCCTCCTCAAGAAGCAGATCGGAATAGGCCACTTCTAAATTCCACATTCTAAATTACAATTGGATTTTTCAGTGGATGAAGAGCCACTCCGTGGAAATGCCACTGCCAAACCCCATTATTATTATTATTATTATTACTTCTGAGTTCTCAAAAAAGACACATGAAGGTGAGGCTTCACATGAAGTTTTGCTGGTTGGCATGAAAAGAATGACTAATGTTCTGTTTTCACTCTTTTTTCTTATGACTTACTCCTAAAAATATACTTTAAGAAACAGAAACAAGTGAAAAATTTCAATCATTTTGAGCCACTAAGTGTGATTTGCATGAAGCCTTGTGTTCATGCATCATTTTGAAGAACTTGGAAATGGCCTATTGAGAAAACTATGTGGCAATTTGATTGATAGATGAAAAACCACAAAGTTCAGTGGGCAGTCAGTTGTCTGATCCTGTGATTACCTTGAGGGTGACCTGATTTAGGTCCTTGTCACTATAAATCTGTAGGAACAGAAAGTACCTTCATTTAGTTTATTTAGTAGCACTTGACGTAAATTTGGAACAAAGAAAGATCAAAACATTAATCATTGGCATACTACAAACACTAAACATATTGTACCCAATCAAAGTTACTAGAATGAGATGATTATGAAGGCCATGTTCTATCTTTTTGTTCACTTTTTCCAACCGTGACCGTGTGCACAAAAAGCATTCCTACATCAGACAATCAGCCAATGAAAACGTTTGAGTCAGGACAGTCGATCATAATAAATGAAGGGAAACAAAAGATCGTTCACGGTCAGGACTGTACTCAACCTCCATGTTTACTTCATTGTCATTCCCTGCAGCCTGCGGCCTATCGGGCCGTATATTCAAGACCTCGGGCACTGTTTTTCACTATACGGACCTCCCAGCCGATAAATAACATATATAAGCTTATATCTACTTCCCAAGCTCGGGATATTAGCTTCTCTCATAAATTTGTATTTTTACTCAACGAATTGTTTTTTTTTTTCTATAATACTAAGTGTTGGGTTGTGAAGTTGGTACAATTACTAAAACAATTATTCTCTTCACTGTCGGTGAATAGCGGTTTTAGGAATATTTCTAAATATTATTCACCTCGACGCTTCGCGTCTCGGTAAATAATCTACCGCTATTGACCTCCAGTTCAGAGAATAATTGTTAATTCTACCAACAAGGTTTTTAATACTACCTGGTAACGTCTAGCAGAAATCCTAACGTTATATGAATTGTCTTTTAGCCCAGCAAAGCTTATTATAGGGTGTCCATTACTGCTGTGTAGATGAAGATAGACTTGAGTCTTTCCAGTCATCGTCTTAAAATGTTTTATAGAGCAAAAGTTCTTGTTTCTTTAGCAGTATAATCCTACTAATAACGTTAAAAAAATGCCAAAAAAAAGGAAGAAAGAAAGAGATAAAGGAAGAAAGAAATAAATAAAGGATTTTTTTGACAGATTATATGTGATTAAAGAGCGGCCAAAGTACCTGTTGAAGATCACTGTGTAGACACAGCAACCGGGACACCTTGAACAAAACTGACCAATCAGATTAGATTAAAAACAATGCCTTTCCAACAAGACCAAGACCAACAATATACTAGTAACACCTGAAAACAATGGCAGGCCAACAAAAGTCGTCTGTGAAGGTGATGTCACCTAATAATAGTTATAAAATTAGATAAAAGCACTCTAGTTTGATTTTTGAATGTCCTTAAAAAATATAAAGTGAATAATCACAGGCTAACCACTGCAGTAATAAATATACTAACAATACATTTTTTTCATTACTATATAATATACTAACAAGGTTAGTATATTATATAGTAATGAAAAAAATGTAACCAAGTGGGGGTAGGGTAGGTGACAAAAATCGATGGCGCGCGCGCAAAAAAGGACAAACCGATCAACATAAAATTTATTACTGCAGTGGTTAGCCTGTGCTTCGGATGACCGTTGAAATGCCAGTGAAATTCGCATTCCCCTAAACCACTCAAAATAACGCTTAGAAGCCAAGAAAACCACCCAGAAACCTTCATTAACCATTAATGTTTTATTTTCGAAATAAATTTTGAGAGTTTGACAAGAAAAAGGTTTTAAACGAAGCAAATATTTAAACTCTTTGAAATGAAAGTAGTTACGAAAACATAACACAGGTAGCCCAACCCACAAAGCCCGAAAAATTATGTAAAAAATCTAGTAGAACATTTTTTAAAACGTGCGATTTAGTTTTCCTATTAATTCCCCTATGGTATCCTATGTGTGATCCTAACCATAGGGGAATTATATAGGCAACTAAATCGCGCGTTTTAAAAAAATGTTCACTAGATTTTGCATGATTTCTGTTTAACTTTTACGTATTAGATAGCACACTATCTCGTTCCCAGAGTAAAGAAAATAAATAAAATACGATTTGTTTGAATTAATTTTTTTTATTTTCACTATTATCTAAAGTGGACTCCCTGTGTTTGGGTTTGTATTTTGCTAGCATTGATTTTAAAGCACACTTGACAAAGTTTAATTTTTCGCAAAATTAATTTCTCTTACTTTTGACTTTTATAAATTTAGCAAAGTAATTACAAATTAAGGATGACTTCTAAGACTCATCTATTTTTACATTAGATAATTTATAAACACCTAGCTAGTTTTATAGAAAATAGTTGGTTTTTGTGTGATTATGGGATACCTGTGTACCGAGCATCACAAAGAATACTTGGTACTGAGATAACAACTAAATGTTCGACTCTTGATTTTGATGTCGACGTGAAGCGATGACTTTAAGAGAGAAGCGGATCCCTCAGAACTGAGCGATCAAGACATTGTCATATGCTTAGGTTCGGAAAAACTCACACAGAGTTGGAAATAACCATTCAAAAACGCTATGAAGACACAGCTTTCGTGATATACAAAGAACTCATTCAAGAGAGTGAAAATAAAAGAAGAGTACAGACGGCATGGGATAGTACTCTTGAGCAAGATCCAGAAGATCGCGCTAAAAATGAGAACCACATTTCACAAACTGCAAGTACTTCCAAAATGGATATTGGGAATAATTCACCTGGAAATGAGATAGAGTTGGAGACAGGAAAGAACGCAGCAGAGTCAAAGGTTTGCACAATACTGTGAAGCTATAACAAAGTTTTCATTGGGAAAGACGTTGGTGAAACTCTCTCTTTCTCCCATCCAAAGTAAACAAAGCAAAACAAAAAATGAGTACATGAAAGAGGAAATCAAAGCTGTACTGAAAGGAAAACATATTTCAAATCTTAGAGCAGATTTGGTTTGGCTGAAAAATCAAGACACAAGGCAAGATGCTCAACATTGTCAAACAATTCCCTTGTACGACAGTAGTACATTTCTACTATAAAAGTGACTAGTCTTATGGTTTCACACATACTTGTCATCATTTGTTAAGCCACAGTCTTAGATAAAACCAATTATGACTTTCTTATCCTAATATTTTTTTAACAGAAAATAGAGTTTTCATAGTCATTACTCTATTTTGTAATTCCCTTAGTAACTACCATTCAAATTTGTTCTCAGTAGTTTCATTTGTTTTCTTAAGGGGGTCAAATTTTGTGTGGAGAGTTGAGGTGATAGTTCATCGTTGATACTTAAAACATATAAAAAGAAAATCTCCAAAATGGTTTGGTCCAAGGCTTTCTTCACACAGGACAGAGACAAAGTAGCATCTGATTTTTATATATTTTTATATTATGTATGTTGTATTTATGTTGTGAAAATTGGGTATTAATATATTCCTGAACACTGCAAGAAATTCCTCAAAGAATACAAGATCTAGACAGAAAGTTTTCTGGGGAAAAATAGTGAATAAATATAATAAGAGATCTTTGATTAGAGTGGGTTCCCTTTGGTTGTCAGGGACGCTTCTTCCCAGGGTTCATTTAGTTGAGCAAACATGGCGTAAAGGTAAAAGTATTTCTTGTCATATAGCAAAGGAAAAAGATGAGTTTATAAATCGATATGGAATCACCTAGCCACGAAGAACAATTACGAAACATCAGAGATTTTATCAAAACAAGCCAAGAACGATACGAGCAAAAAAAAAGAGAGCGCGAAGACCGTTTTAACAGACTTCAACAACAACGTCAAAGCATCCTGCTCGACCGTGCTCAAATCTTAAGTGGACTTAACTCAGCTGTAAGTAAAGCTAAACATAAAATACCACTCTATGAAGCGAAAATTCGGAGAGTTAGAGATGAAAAGGCGGTAAAGAAGCGCCTTATGGCACAGCCTTACAGGGGGGAGTTGGGAATAGGGTCGTACGAGCCATGGCAGTTGGAAGATTTCTACTTTGTACGAGATTTTGTACAGATGTGGGTTGATGAGGTTCTTGATTATGTTATGTGCCAAATTTCCAGTGGCAGTAGGGGTCGATTCTCGGCAAGTGTTAGCGAGCTGCAGGAAGAGTTAGAGCTTGAACAGACCGAGATGGATTATTCAAAAGCTTTAGAGGAAGTGCGGGATGCTGTCATTGATGAGGTCTGCAATGATCTTACTTCCGAGGCTGCTTGTGTGACTCTAGCCATTCACTACCAAGCCCAGCAGACAGTCAGTAACATGATCCTAAGACGAGTACTACCGGAGGAAGGTGTGGATGAAAAAGCTGTCAATTTAGTTTCTTATACTTACATCCAGTTAAAAAAGGAGAGGAGTAAACATCAACAGCTATGGCGTCACAGCCAAAAGATGGCATACATTACTGACGAAGGCACAGAAATACTAGAAACAGAAGAGAATACATTTGATGGCACCATCCTATCCTCAGAAGGAATCACTCCTTACAATTATTTACCAGACCAAATGCTTACCCAAAACTTTAAAACTTATAGGGAGTCTGAATCCCAATTTTGGTCTGGTTTTAGTGACCCAATTTTCTCCATTCTTCCACTTCCTAAGAGGTACAAAGGGGTACACTGTACTGCTCTGTCATCGGATCACTCCTTGTTAGCTGTGGGTACAGTTCAAGGAGATCTGGCTGTGTGGGATCTGTTGATAAACCCTCCTAGAGTATTGAAAGGGTGTAAAAGGAATTCCACTGTGATATCTATTGAATGGTCCTTAGATTCAACACAGATTGTAACCCTCGACCAACAAGGTACTATTCAAATTTGGTCAATGATGAAAGGAAATTCCAATGTTTTTGAAGTTAAAGGGTATGAATCTATAGAAGGAAACCTTGGTTTCAAACCCATAGAACTTAAATGTGACATCCACTTAGAACCACAAGATTTACTTTTCAAAGAAGGAAATTTGGTATCAGTGAATGATGTTGTTGTTATTAAGCCAACAACGGTTGCTTTTCACCCAGCTTTATCATTTCTTGGTCACCAGGAGTCACTCATGATTGGACTAGCCAATGGAAACATCTTGAAACTGAACCTTGGTAAATCTAGCTCTGGGAAAGATGTGTGCAATAAAATTGGCAAAAACATTGAAGCAGAGTTATTTCAAGCCCACAAATATCCTATCCAACTGATATCATTTGTGAATAATGATGCTCCAATGGTAACTGTTGATAACCAGGGATTCATTCATCTCTGGGAAAATGAAGATGAGAGTCTATCGGGATGTGGTTGGCTTACACCAATAGGGAGTTACAAGTTAGACACCACAGAGAAGACATACAAGCCTGTAGAAGGAAGCATGGAAAAAGTTGAGTTCATTGATATTGTCAAGGGTAAAGGAAAAATCAAAGAATTGAATCGGAATGACATGATTGAAAAACGAAAGCACACCCAGGCTTTTATCAACTCGCTTCATCTTGGCCGACCTTGGAAAACAGAAAATGTTGGAAATCAAAAAATTAGATATCTTTATGCACCAAGAAATGTTCCAGAGAGTGGAACGACATTTCACTCAGTGACATATTACAAAGATACCAGGTTACTGAGCCAATATACTACTGTATTGTATCAACCAGTCAAAGTAGCTTGTACCAAGATCATGTCTTGTAGAGTGAATTTGTCAGGAAAAAAGCTTGTGTTTTTGTTGCTTTTTGGCAACATTCCACCCAAGACACACCATGTACGATTTGTTACACTTGATGTACCATCAATGAAAGTGAGCTCAAATGTAGTTGAAATTAAGCTAAGTGAAGAAGAATACAAAGTGTGCAAGGAAACTGACAGTTGCGGATTTGATTTCTCTAAGGTGATTGACGCAACTGGTTCAGAGTATATTGTTACTAGCATTTGTGGTGTTATTAATGGATTCTCCATGACAACTGGCAACTTGGTCATAGCCTCCAAGGAGAGAGATTGGATAGGTTGTGATTTGGGTAAGAATCAAGTAGCAGTGTTCTCCTCGGCAAGCGTGAAAGTTGCAAGCCAAGCATCAGTGTTATGCATCCTCTTTTATGCCCCCAAGCAAAGCACTGTCATCCTCTTGCACTTGAGAGACAAAAACCCAAGGGTTGTTAGGCAACAAGTATGGCAAGACTTCTGTAGGCTCATCAATGGTAAACCAGAGATCCCTATCCAACAAACCTGGAGGAAAAAGCAATGGGCATTGGATGGAGAGTTTGCTTTTCATCTTGAATGTGCCATGGAAGGGATTGTGCTGGACCTAGTTGATGCTGCTATCAGAAAATCTGAAGGAATTGATGACAAATCCCAGTCAGCTTTGCACAGCTCAAAGAACAGGTTGCTTCCATTTGTTAGGCATTTTCTGCCAGAAACAAATCCTTCAAATTAGAGCTGTTTTTGTTTGTTTGTGTGGTTTGGAGTTCTAGAATTAAGTACCTGGTGTTTGGCTTCCACTTATAACCATTATGCTAGTCAGCTAGTCAGTGAACGAGACACCAAACTTTGAGGGTCGCACTTCAATGATAATGGTAATAATTAGCCTGAGAAAACAGACATACCTTTCACTCTTTTTGTGGAAGTGGCTGGTGAAAATGATGTTTGTATTCTAAGGCTACCTTATACTGAAAGTCAAAATCTGAAAGCTGAGATAACAGAAAAAATGGCATGTTTGTAGTTGCTGGGTTACAGGAGCATAAAATGTGTTATTAAAGATAACGGTAAGTGGTCGGCAAACAGAGTTACCAACTACTTACTGTATGGTGCAGATTGTTCACTATTATTAAATATGTTAACACTAAAAAAATAACAGGGTTATACCAACTTTTATGACACCAAACTTTTCCATGTCACTAACAAACGTATTCCAACTTCACAATGATAGACTACTGTGTGCTACCACTAAGTCACGTGATCTAACCAAACCTAATTTACCCTAACCTTAGCAACCCAAACCCTAGGCCTATCAAACCCTAAAAAAAATATCCTAGGTCAAAATATTACCCTAACCCTAACTGTAACCCTGGTTTTCGACTAACCCTAGGTCATTGATTAGGGTTAGAGTGCAAAATCGGGGTCACGTGACTTCCCAGAGTTCACTGCTTAAAGATAATGGTAAGGTACGGTAAGTGGTTGACAAACAGAGTTACCAACTACTTACCGTATGATGCAGATTGTTCACTATTACTGTTATTAAATGTGTTAACACTAAATAAACAACACTTTGTTTGGAAGAAAAAGGTGCTGAACCTTGCATTTATCTTAATTTGTTAACACAATTTAATATTAAATATGACAAATTCTAACACATTATTTAGATACTGAAAATGTAAAATTCTTTAATATTTACTTTAGATGTTCACACTATTTAATATTTATCCACTCATCTAAAAGAAAATCTTACAGAATCCAGAAATTATTAACTTAACAAAATATTTAAAAACAATTTTTGGATAAGTGGGGGAGATGTTGGATATTCTTTCAACTCCATAATAAAAATTAGCAGTTAAATATGTTGTTGTTGTTGGAAACATTTACAGGTATGTATAGAGTGTCACCGTGGCCATGTTGGTTGGTTTCTAACAAAAGATTTCTCATCCTGTGGCACCAACATGGCTGCCATGCCTTTGTCTTTTGATCCTCTTGGCCAAACACACTTTATATGCCAGTGGTATTACAGCACGACGTGCAAAAGTGGGACCACTTTTAATGTATTTGCATACTTTTATGCACGGGATTTTGTACATTAAACTGACACATTTAGATGAGAAGCTGTCTGGTTTTACCAAATATGGCAAGTAAATAGCTCGTTTGTCAGCAAAATTCCGTGCATAAAAGTATGTGAATATATTAAAAGTGGTCCTACTTTTGCGCGTCGCGCTGTAAATAAATTGTTCTAAACTGAAATAACATTAATTACAAAAGTTGGATTGGATACTATCCTAACTGCTCTCTCAAACCCCATTCTGAAACTTTTCTCTGTGCCCAACTCATGACAATCATACTACAGCCATTTGACATGAAACTTCTGATAGATCCTGGTAGAATTCCTCTGTAAAGACCGAAGAACCCACCCTTTTCTTTGATCACCAGTCTCATGCGAGTCACCACTGGAAGATCTCTGCAAATCAATAATGTAAAACTATAAATTAGTTAGAGTCTACACCATCACCTGAGGAAGACTAGCAGTAGCAGTTGAATCATCATGTTCATCCACAAATGTCAGGGCTTGACACTAACATATATCTACTAGTCTCAGACTAGTGGATGTTTGCTGTGGACTAGTGAAAATCAAATCAACTAGCCTGCTGGACTAGAAGCTTTTCAACATCTGACTACCACTGAAGTTTATTTTCTTGCCAGTTGTCTTTTCAGCTTTTCAGTTTACTGGTTATTCTAGTACTTATTTATAAAAGATAATCAAATTAAATGGAATTGTTAACTCAACCATTCTGCCATCTTGGAAAATAAATGAAATGTATGCATTATATCAAGTATTAATAAACCAATGTACACAATGATAATTTATGGTTCATGTCTCTAATTATGTTTGCTTTAATATCTTAAGGAAAGTTGGGCTAGGGGAAAAGACCTTGGGACTAGTAATTATTCACGGTGACTAGCCCAAGGACTAGTACCTAAAGAAGTTAGTGTCAAGCCCTGAATGTAGAGTCATAAGACAATTGAATAAGTATTGCTTACATAAACCATTATGATTATTCATTATAGCAAATAGGTATATTTTACGTTCAGCTTTAACTCACTTTCCATAATTTCCTTGGACTTGAGATTTCATGTATTCTAAAGGCCACACAACCCACCATCCAAGAGTCAAGATAGTTAAAGAAAATTTTAAAAACATCATTCCATACTTCTTGCAAAGGCTGTATTGTAGGTTATGCACTGCCTTATGGGCCAAGTGCATAGTGCATGGGCCATAAAAAGTGGCAAAAAGCTAATGTATGGACTGAGGACACAAGGTTAATAAGATGTTTATTATATGGCTAGGAAAACAAAAATAAGGTTTCTGGTCTGTACTGTAAGTTACGGACTGCAAATTGGCCAATGAGAGAGAGTGAAAATACCTTGCTATATAATAGTGTTGGTATGCACTACACCAATGATACATTTACTTTTGTTTTATCTTGAAAAAAACCTGTTTTTTTAATTTATTCATAAAGGATATGTAGCAGCTATGCCTGATGTGAGAAATGGTCCAAGAAGTGGTTTTTTGAATCGTTCTGGAAAATGTCTTCTGCCATTGTCCACCAGGATGAAATATGTACACATGAGGCCCATTGTACGGCACCATGTCACACCAAATCCCTGAAATGATTAAAAAAAAAAGGAAGAAAGAAAAAAAAGTTTTCATCATGAAGTACATGTAGATAATATATAGGCATATTGGTCTGTCTATGCTGCAGAGACAGACTGGACTTTCCTAGAGTGGGGAATTCTAGCTATCTAATGGTCAAAGGTCAATTTGCTTTCAAAGGTTAGGTCATTTTCATGATAAGGCAGTATTTTTCTACCATTAAATGCACCAGAGTTGCTAAAGAAATAATTCAAAATAAAGGAGGTTAATATGCACCATTAATCACTTACTCTGTAAAGGCCTTTAAATTGCCAGGTCTGCCCTGTTTGTCTTCTAATCTATGAAATGATCAGTTTATTTTATGAACATTGCAAACACCAGAGTGTGAAGTTCCTGTAAACATCCATACCCCTCCCCCAATGAAAGTTATGGCTGTTTTCTGGAATGATCTAACAATATACACCCTAAGACTACAAAATATGATTAAAAAAGTTATAAACACAATCATAGTTCCTGATTAAATTATGTTATTGCATACCTTAGCTAATTCTAAGGGAGTTTCTATGATTGCTCTTGCTGTTGATGCAAATGCTCCAGAGATAAGAACTCGTCTGAAAATAGAAAATAAATTAAGAAAATATACATGAAATAGCTAATGTACATATACTAGATTTGAAAATGAATTAAATATAAATCAAAGATTTGTTCTTATATAATGCAACAGTCCAGTCTTACACTTGTAGTCCTCCAGTGAATGGAATTTCCCTTGTCCCATTTCTGGTATGTAGCATTGTATATCTACATAAATAGGATTGGAAATATAGAGAGTTAAGAGAAATGATATATTGTTGAGTGACAACTAATCCCTTTTTAATTATTTTTGAGGTCATTTAATGGGGTGTGTGGTGAAAAAGAAGTATTTACATAGCTTCAAACACAGCAAACTGAGTGGATCTGTAGATACCAGAACCCCATAGAGGTGGAACACATCCTCTGAAATGTCAAAGTAGAATAGCAGTTATACAGAGAAGTGGATGAAGAAATAAATGATCTTTAAGATGGATACCAGCGGATGTCATTGCAAGGAATAATTCATAGTTGAACAAATGAATGGATGGATGGACAGTTGAATGGATACATAAATGGATAGATTAATGCATGATGGAGAAATGGAGAAATGGATGAATGGTTGAATGGATGGTGATGGATGATGGAGAAATGGATGGTTTGATGAATAGATGGATGAATGGTTAAATGGATGGGTGGATGAATTGAAGAATGGATGGATGGAGGAATAGCTGGATTAATGGTTAAATGAATGGATGGATGGATGGATGGATGGATGGTCTTATCATGTGTTTTTACCTGTATAATCCTCTGATCCCTTGTTCTCTTACTGTTTTGATAAATGATCTTATCATGCTTGTCTTTTCAAATCCCACCTGAGCTTGCATCTTTGTTTTGATTGTATCAAATGGATGTCCAACTGCCACACTTGTTGTTCCATACAGAACACCAACTGAAATTTGAATGGTTTAAAATGAAATTGATTCCTTTAACCAAATGAAATTTACACAGATGTTATGCACCTATTAAAGTAAACCCTGAGTTGGGGGGTGCAGGCAAAAGTCAGGCATTTGATCATTTTGTGGGTCCCAGGGGTCGAGGCATTTGATTGGCCAGCTTCCAAGCACACTGTCATGAATTACATGTGCTTTTCACAATCAGTGGTTAACGTTGAAGGAACAAGCCATTATTTAGGGGGGGGCTGGTGCAACAGTAGATATGCCATGTTTGGTTTTTCCTGACCCCCTTATTGCAAAGCACAATTTGTTCTGACCCTCCCCCCTTCCTACATACATCACCAATGTCCGATGACAATATATTTGCATAAATTTCTATAGCCCCCCCTTTCTCCTGGCATAAAAATTGGTGACCCCCTCCCGATTTGCACCAGCCCACCCCCCTCTAATAAATGACTGATCCCTGAGCTATAAACAGGAACATTTTCTCCTCAGAGGAGGGGCATTTATGGTCATTTGATTTACATTTGTTTCTCAACCCTCGGTATTTTAAAAAAAATTTGTAGCTCTTGATTAAATCTCCACCTCTTACCCGCACTTCCCCCCCCCCCCCCACCGGGGTTTACTTTGATAGGTGCATTACAACTTATAAATAGAAACAATAAGATGACGTCATATTAGCCGTGTTAGTAAAAATTGCCGAAGCTCACAAGAAAATCTTAAATATTGATCAAATGGCAGACAGTTATATAATCTACTATACCACACTAACTTTAAGATCACCCCGAGGAATAAGGGATAAAAATCTAAAAATAATTGAGCTACCGAAGGCTTTTTTTGTCTTTGCGAATTCTACCTCCAAGTCCGATCATTCCTTCTTGTAACCAACCGATCCTCTTTTCGTTGTGTGTCATGGTTCTCTGTTCAATACTCTATCGAAAAAAGTGAAGATACTATAAAGGCATCATCAACATCGTTCCAAAAGATTGTAAATATTTTACTAGACGAAAATACAAACACACGAGGGTCGTTCCAAAACACTGAGCCCTTTGACTACAAATCCAGCGGTAAAAAGGCGCCAAAATGAAATTATAACAAAGGCTTTGATTGGCTATCTTTAAGAATGGAAATTTCTTAGCCAATCAAATAAAGCGTTAGTTCGACGGTCGTTAGCTTCAGCAGCGCGTCTTTCCATTTACAGGTTTACGAATTTACTACGAAAATTTCAAAGCAAAATTAATATACAATTTTAGTCATGTTTTATTAACGTTATTAATCATAATACACGTCAGCTAGGAGTATAAATGGTTCGAGTAACTCCTTCCGTTCAAAAGAGAAAAAACCCCAAACCAAAACATGTCGAAAGATCCGAAAGAAGCTCTGTGATTTACTCCAAACCAAAAAGTCCTCAGAGATCTCCTAGAAAAAGTACTGCGTCTCCTAGCAGGAGTGTAGGGCCTCCACGTCGTAAGTAAATTAAATTAAGTTATTATTAACTTTAGGTATGTGAATTACTGAGTTCAATTGTATGGTAAACAAATGGAAGCAGCTAAAACTGTAAGGTCCTTTTTGACACCTCTCTGCCTAAGCTCAGTTGTGGTCTTGTTGACATTTACTTGTGGTCTTCATTGAAGTAAATGGAGACCAATTGGTTATCTAAAGTTTATTGTGCAACTAAAAACTGAAAACTATTTAGTAAATGTATAAACAAACTAATGTATATGCCCAAACGAATATAAACAAACTAGTAGATCATAAATCTTGCGTTCTGATTGGCTATGCAACTACAGGTCTATCAGTGATAGACCACTAAAAGTGGTGCTACGCAACAACCTTTTTTTTTTTTGTGCAACAATATTGCATGAAAAATTGCTCTCGTGTAACATGGCAGGCATGACAACATGTCAGTTTTTAATCACCTTCAAAAACTTGCAACATCACTTGCAAGAGTGTTGCATGAAAAATTGTCATTGTGAATCGTCTAGTGTAACATCACCTTAGTGGTGTAGTAATACCAACAACAAAATCGTGAAAATTGTCACACAACATTGTTGCTTTACAAGTTGCAGAGCAATTTTGCTTGTATTACCACCATGTGTGCAACTCGTCATCAAATAAAAACAATGTTGCAAGTTACAAAACTTAATTGCACAAATTAGAAAGAGCTCCTTTTTGCAACAAGCAATCACCACTTGCAACATTGAATTCTGTTATGTGACAGGTTGTGTAAATGGTGGTGATATTGGCAACACCTCTACAACTTGCAAAGCAACATTATTGCAAGACAAGTTGCACATTTTGTTGATTATATTACCACACCTTAATAGGCAAATTAACAAATCAAAACAATGCCATTTGCCTTGCATTAATGAGGTTTGGGATATTCCCAGTCACTTTCCAAAAAGTCTGTTTATACCTAAACAATCAGATCTCTTGCCCTCATTACGAATCCCCTCACCCCTCTCCCCTGATAAAAAATGACTAGTCCTCAAAGCTTTTATTTGTTTTTTTCTCCTAGATGTCAGAAAGTTTCGTAGAGGAACACAAGCTCTAAGAGAAATCAAATTTTATCAAAAGACAACACATCTGTTGCTTAGAAAGGCTCCCTTTATGAGGGTGGTAAGTGGGTCATTTGGCAACATTTTCAAAACAAAATCCCCTTGCCCAACTAGTACAGACTCTGGTCTCTGGACTGAGAGCAGTCCCTCTATTTTAGTTATCACTGCCCGTCTCAGTTTTGTTTGCTGGTAAGCTGTGGTTAATAAGACAGGGCATGGATTAGTGCCAAGTCAAATAACCCCAGTGGCATTTAAGAATCTGCTCTTGTCTTTGTTTGGGTTCTCATCACCAAAAAAAAAAAAAAAAAAAGACAGTGACCAATTAAAATAGAGAAACTGCTCACAGTCTAAGACGTCTCCTACCTCCCTAATGATCTATCATTTCATCATACCAGTATTTGATCAATATGTTTGGAAGGAATCCTTACAATATTTGTGTCAAATTGTTTTAAGGTGAGGGAAATAGCAGACCAATTTTATCAAACTGGGGAGTTAAGGTGGCAGGTTGGAGCCTTAATGGCATTACAAGAGGTTTGTAGAGAAGGATGGTATATGCTATCAGTGTGTTGCCTCTCACAGCTGTGGTTATGGGTTCAATACTTGAACCCTGCTATCAAATCTAAGTAGAGTTGTTTGTTGGTTCTCTCCTGTGCTTTGAAGATCTTTCTTTGGGATTTCCAATTAAAATAATTGTGATGGCATAAATATGTTTTGGTAATCAATTGATTGACCTAATTGCACCTTGCTCTAGCTTTGAAACCTTGTTGGAAAACCCTTCGATCTTTCTTTTTCAGTCAGCAGAGGCATTTCTAGTGAGACTTTTCGAAGATGCGTATCCTTTGCTAAATGCCATGGTTTTGATTTGCTATCATTATTAGACCTATAATAGCATAGTCAATCAGAATGCAGGATTAGTTTGTTTATACTAACCACAAATATAATACATCACTACTCACAATATCAGTGGAATACCCAAGAAGGTTTGTACAGGTCTTGGAAAGTCTTAGATATTGATCATGCATTTTTCCAGGACATTGAAAGTTTTGGAAAACTGATTTTTGGTCTGGTAGGCTATGGAAAAGTTATGGATTTTTTGTAGTTTGTCCAGCTTATACCCTGCAAAGAATTGTTTTCATTGTAAAGTGCCAAATATTTTTCTGTCAGCACTATACATGTGGTGTACATTTTGTTTTGCATTGGTAAATGTATGTTGAATGTTTCAGGTTCATGAATTTGGCTATATTTTTGTGCTTTGTGTGGTTTTGGGAATTTGAGTCAAAGGGCTTTGGAAAGTTTTTGAAAATTCTCATGGGATCCTGCATGAACCCTGGAATGGGGTCACGTTGATTTGTGGAGGTCAAGAGGGAGTTATCATATATGGGGGCCAAACTTGCTTAAAAACCAAGAGCTACAAAAATTTTCCGTCCCCTTATCCTATTGTGTTTATTTTCAATTATATCCTTAACTTGTCAAATAGAAATTTATGTGCTATACATGCCAAGAGAGTGACTATCATGCCAAAAGATATTCAACTTGCAAGGCGCATCAGAGGAAGACAAGAAGGGCTTGGATAAATCTCTATTTAAATAAATTTTTAATGTCTAGTTGGCCAAAATAAATGGCATAAAAAGTGATCCACATTTTTCTTTTAGAGCATATTTATACTTTATTCTGTATACTTCCATTGTGCTTCAAGCAAAAACTATAATCTTATACTAGGGTTATATTTTTGTACAACATTATGCGATTTTAAAATAATTAACAATTAACAAGGTTTTTGAGTACTATTTTTTTATGTGCATTATATTATGGCATTGTTCGTACTGGCTTTAGATATTTATTCTTTTAAATATCTTTGCATGAACTTCTGTGGCATGCAAGGAATAAACCTCTTTACTTTGGGTATAACAATTTCCCATTTCAGTTTTTGTATCATCCTCTTGGGAAAAGATCCTTTATTTAGTTCATCCATATTAACTTATATCTTCTCAAGTATTACTGAGAAACAAAGAAATAATACCCAAGGGAATGACACATGGTCTGAACAGGAAAAATACATCTATTCAATTTTTGTCCATTTTTTTCTCATTTCTTCTCTTCCCAGGTTGATATGATAAATCCATTACATGTAAGGAAATGTTGGGATAATGAAGCTGTATGAACATCTTTATTTTTTTTTAACACACACTAATTTTACCAGTGATTGATCTAATAAAGACTTTATAAAAAATACATTAATTCCAGGTTTACATTTTTTATATCAAAGCTTAGTGATCTTTAGTAGACCTTTACCAATTAGGATGGTAAAGGAGTGACTAATAGATTTCAAGAAAGGAATTTTTTCCCTTGCTTCGGAGGGTAAAATTGACCAAACATTTCCTGTAACTTTAGAGAAAAGAATTTTTGCGTTTTATTGTTTAATGAATTTCTAATAAAACATCCCATCGCTTCAAAATAAATGCTAATATATTTGATTCGTTAGAATTGAGCATTTTTTTAAATACGAAACAAGGTTTGATGGATCAATTTAAAGATTTGGCAATGCCATGAACCAGAAAGTTAAATGAGTATGCAGCCGTGTGACGTCAGACACGGCCGATTTTTGAGGTATTTAGAATGCTTGCAAGTATACTTGCAGACACTGCAGAGCTTAGCCAACGCCGAGTTCAGTGTCCAAAAAATTGAATCAGAAAACCGGAGAACCCAGAGAAAACCTTAAAGCACAGGAGAGACAAGTCTACTTACATTAGAAAGCATGTCCAGGGATTGAACAGTGCGTTCCCAGTGGTGAAAGGCCTTGAGCTTACGTATAACGCCTGACGTTTAATACCTACACTCCCCTTTCGGTAGCTTATTTTGTTAACCTACATGTTTTTCACCATTATCTAGCCATTCTGAAAGGAGTTTTAGCAGTCCGAATTTGAAAAGAGATTTTGACCCCGTTTACACTGCGTTTTCGAAACGCTCCGTTTTCGTCTCACCGAAAACGCACTCGAGAACTTCGCGTCCGCACTACCGCGGTTTTCACAGCGTTTTCGCATTGCACACGGAACTTTTAACTATCTTCAGGCACTCAGCTCGTTCTAGTAGGTAATCTGGAAATACAGAGGCAGGAATAATACCAATTTTCCGTGGATTCTGGGTTCGTTGGGCGAGCCAGTACTACCGACGGATAAGTATTACACCGATCTTTTTATAATATTTCTTTATTATGTTGTTACGAGGAAGATAAAAAACATGAACAAGGAAATAGATGGAACAAGCCTATATTGCTTCAAAATAATTATATTTCGGCATATGCTAAAATCCGTAGTAGCCCACGGAAAATTAAAAGTAGAAAGTTCTCTGTGCGTACCCCCTCGTACCCAAACAGTTTGTTCGGATGCAACGCAGGCTATCTGTGCGCGGCTCAAACTTCAAAGTTCCTCCCGCCAACTAAAGTATGTTATTCGAAGAATATGATTCGATGCGAGGAAATATAGTGACAGCTAAATGACGGGCACAGTAAGTATTATAGGTTTGCAAACCGAATACATAATATTTTGGCCTGAGGGCCGAAGTAAAAAAGACGACGAATATTTCTTATACATAACAACATGAAAAAAGAAAAGTTTTAAATTCACCAAGATGCTATCAGTGGTCACCCATCCGAGTACTAACCCAGCCCAATATGCTTGACTCACTATCTTGAAAGCACAGCGCATTTAACCACTCGTCTATCGCTTTCAAAGAATTAGCATATCAATACCGGCGGACAATCACCAGATAGACTCGTTTATTTTGCTCTCTCAAATCGATGTGAACCGTGGTTAGAGCAAGGGGTTGATCGTATATGGTCTGGGGGCCGGCCAGCCTCTCCCCTGAT
>WUAP02172781.1:0-23629 GCA_015163945.2 Stichodactyla helianthus | reverse complement strand
CTCAACGAACAATTGAAATAATCAAAAATTCCAAATGCAGTACTCAATTTCTAAAGAATAAATTTCACGGTAGCGAGGCTGAGGTTGAGCGATGGGAACTGTGAAATGGTCTATTTCTGCATACCTTGTCTTTCCCATGTTTAAAAGGTCTGCAACATCAGAGTCAATTTGTTCACGATAGTGCTTGTAAAGTGGTAAACGCCACATGCGCTCACCAGTATCAAATCCAGCCTAATGCATAGAAATAGAGTCATGATATAAAGCAAACATCACTGGAAATGTAAAAAATACACAGCCTACCCTACAGCCTACTGATTATTGCTAATCACCACCACGAAGTACAGCAGTGGCACAGCTCAATAGAGTCAAACTGAAAGCATGTGTATACTGCCTTTATCAGTTCTGTTAAGTTCACACATGCAAATCTCACTGAGATCAGGAAGTCAGAATTTGAAAATGGACTTCACGTGATTAGGGTAGGACCTCTCTCTTTAACACACTTCTCTCCCCTTATCTTTCCAATTCTCACTTCTGCTACCACAGGAAACCTAGTACACAAGAATGTTAATAGTGCATATCTTGTGAAGCATGCCATCATTTTTTGTATATACACAGGACAAACAGGCTTCTGACATCTTTTCCCAGGTTTTCCAGTGATCAGGTCAAGGTATTACCCAACTAATAGTTACTCACATTTGTTTGCTTGCACAATTTCTTTTAATTCTAGAAGATTGAGTCAATATACTATGATTTACCTGGTTTAGCTGATGGCAAAGTGTCAAAGAATTTGTAAAAACACCAACAGCTCCTTGTCCAAGACAAATATCCATGGCACCTAAAAAATTCAATCAACAAGATTTAAATGGACTTATGGCTTCCTCTGGTATTGCTAATGAAATGAGAAATAGTCAAGTTGGAAAATGTCATTTCAATTTGACTCCAACCAACCTGTCAAAGTTGCAACATCTACTATGACAGAAGGAGAAAGAGAATTAGCATAGCAGAGTGCATCAGCTAGAATAAGACGACCTTCTGCATCTGTATTTTCAACCTATACCAAATAAGACATATATGTTATTAAACGGCTGGGAGGTCCATATTGAGAAAATATTTGCCCGAGGTTTCTAAAACGAGGGCAAATATTTTCTCAATATGGACTGACTAAGCCGTTTAATAATGTTTTTATTTTTTCCCAGTTCGGAATCCCTTCTAAGCCCATATAACTGTGAGCAGTCCGGATGAGCCGGTCCGTACTGAGAAAAACCAGACTGCCTAACAACCAATCAGCCTGAATGATTCACTAGGATTCCAGACTGGAAAAAAATAAAATAGATATATTTAGACCAAATTGGGTGTATTGTTTTCCCATTTCAGACCACTTGCCTATTCCTTGAGAATATGATTCTTTGTTAGAGACTCATCCATATTAATGTATTCTCAAGTGCTACTGAGAAACAAAGAAACATAATACCCAAGGGAATGACACATGGTCTGAAATGGGGAAAACATTACACCCAAGTGGATTTGGTTTATAGATTGAAATTACATTATTTTTTTCTTCTTCAGATTAAGCTACTTACCAGACTAAACTACTTACCTCTATTGTTTTTCCATTACTAGCTGTTATAACATCTCCTGGTTTTAGAGCATTTCCAGAGACCATATTTTCACAGAGTGGTGTCAGTACTGTTACATTGATTGGCAGTTTCAGCAGTGCAATGGCTCCTAAAGCAGCACAGACAGTTGCTGCTCCACCCATGTCAGCTTTCATTTGACCCATACTTTTGGCTGGCTTGATGCTAATACCTCCACTAATTGCAAAATTAAGAAAGAAAGAAATTATTTTGTTTATCAAATTAAGCATTTAATAATTCCGTTTGAACAATTTCAGCAACCCTGAAACAGCCTCTGGGCTTGATCTAAGTCAAAAGTCTGAATTTTTAAATCCTTAAGTTTCTCACACTCCCTCACGTATACCTTGTATGTAATATGTGAAAAATATAATAGAGTGACTTTTAATTATATTATAAGAAGCATGCTATTTAAATACAAATATAAGTAATAGGCTTTTTTTATTTTATATTTTTTACGAAGATATATGGACTTTTATCACTGAATTTTATTGTCAAATAAGGGAGCATTCATAATTTGTCTAGAGGGAGGGCTATGATGATTTTGAGGAGGGGCTATTATTTTTCCCTTATGTGAGTTAGGGGGGGCTAACGAAAACTTGACCATATGTAAAACCAAGTATAGAGGGGGTCAGCCAGCGATATTTTACCTTGAGTAATTGATATCTCTTGAGGGGCAGGGGGCCAAAAAAAATTCCATAGATCATCAGGGGGGGGGGGCTTCAAAAAAATGAAGAGAAAAAAATTGAAAATCATCATAGACCCCCCTCCAGATAAATTATGAACGCTCCCTAAGCTTTTTGGAGTATAAATAGAGAGCATATTATGAAGGTGTGTGCAGCCTGTGTGGAGTGCTTAGTCACACACAAATTTGATGATCATCCTATCAACATGTATGGGCTTACCATAATACAACACAACTCATAAAAATGTCCATTCACATCACATTTTCATGTAATAACCTGGAGAATTTATTGAAAACAATATTTACCTGTCAAATGTAACTCCTATTGGAAAAAAATATAAAAAAATTATTATAGACAGCGCATTTCACATAACATTTTTTTAATTGATGAGTGAGTTCCGAAGTTCATTCAGAAGTTCTGAAGTTCATGTTGCACTTTGGAAGTTCACAAACAAACTTTGGAAGTTCACAACAAACTTCATTGGCAAACTTTGATCTTACTTGCTGCAGAAGTTCAAGAATTCGTTAGACACTCAGTCTTGCTTGTAAATTCTACTTGTTTTTTTCCTTTATGCCAACCGTAGGCAAGCACTACCCTTCCTTGGTGGAGCAGCTTCATCAGTGTAAATCTTGAAGTTGATTTTAATGAATTATTGAACTTCATGGGAAATAAGTTTGAAGTTCACCAACAAAGTTGATTGTGAATTTCCACTCACTTGTCAAAAGTTATGTGAAACACTGGAGTGTAAATGAAATACAAAATGAAACAAATTACAATTTACAAATCAGATGAACAAAGTTGGATAGTTTAGCTTGCTTTAAATATTAATTTACCTTTTCCAACCAATACCAATGGATTCTTTATGTTATCTGTAGCTCCACTGTATGTTATTTCCATAAATAAAGATTCTTCTGAGGATGCTTTCCCAACACTAAGGAATGCACCCATCTTCATCTCCTCTGCCCAAGACTGACCTCTAGTAAAATATCACATTTTTACACTATGTGGTCTTGACCAGATTTCATTTAAAGTACCCCCAAAGAAGCAGTTAGATGTTAATGTCTCAGTTCACAGAAAGTTCCAGAAGAAGGTACTAGAACAAGCCTTTCTCAAATCAACATCAAGCCTTAGAAATAATTTCCAATCTCCCTCCATGGACAAGGCATGGATGTTGTCTGAAACTATAGAGCACGCCTCTTTGGGGTTAAATTTCACACCCAGTTGGAAACACAATTAGTGGGGAGAGGGAGGCTGCACAATATTTTTGTGGGTACTCATCAAAACTCTTTCTGTCAGTAACCTCTCAAATATTACTACACTTCTCAGTTGAGTTTGGCATGACAGAAATTTTCCTATAAAGTTTTAACATCTAGCTCTCAATGTTTCTAAGGGCAATGCCACAATGGATCGTAAGAATGATAGCTTCTGATTGGCTGAATTTGTTTGGGCTAAAATATTGAGACAAATTCAGCCAATCAGAAGTGATCATTCTCACAATCTAGTGTGGCATTGCCCTTAGAAACGTTAAGAGCTAGGCATCAAAACTTTATAGGAAAACTTCTGTCACACCAAATTCAACTGAGAAGCGTAGTAGATTAGAATACTTTCCCAGGGAATACCCTTAGCGAAGGGTTACTTTGCTCTACCCTGCATCATCATAGTGGTGCAGATGTCTATAGGATACTTTCAGTAATTCACCTGACTTGAATGTCAATGCTATCCAAGTGACCAAGCCTATCTTTCACTGTCTCTGTAAATATTTTTGGTGTCATAAGGTTAGCCGGTGTCTCCATTAACTCCCTGGCAAAGTTCTGACTGGCAGCAAGAATCTTGCCTCTTTCCCAAGACTCTAACCATAAAGAGCTGAATTAAAAAAGATAATTGTAATTAAATGTCATATTACACTAAACATCAGATTTCATGATTTTTGCCAGATTTTATTTGTCTCCCATCTTTTCAACTAAATTAGAGTTAGAGGTATTTGCTCGCCACAGTACAAAGTTAGGGAATTAATCATTAATGACACTGAGGTGTTAAGTGGAGCATGTTATTTATGAGGATTTCCCCTTTTCTTCACCAAAAAATTGTTGGCCCCAATAAAACCTTAAATAAATTGATATGTTCCCCATTTCGATTCCTGCATAGCCTGCCTACAGGCACCTGACTTTGGGGGAACTCAAAGGGGTAGGATTACTACACAGAGTTTTGTGACCCCCCTTTAAAAAATGGCCCTTCCCTCTTACAAACTTCTCCCTAATTAACGTCCAGTACCAAAAGATCTACAAAATATTTGTGGTCTCAAGTGCTTCAAAAAATGAATCTGAATCAAATGTTTATTTAAAAATTTCATTTCCGCTACCTGTCAAGACTTTTCCCTTGCTTATATAACTTCAAATCCACTGGTAACTTGTGCTTTTTGGGTGCTTTAAGTTTGTCAAAACTGAAGAGTGAAAGCAATGCCCCTTCAGCAGCAGCTGGTGATTACACACACAAAAATCATTATTGCATACAAAATGATGGTATAGCTTATGTTATAACTTAAAATAAATCCACCACTTAAAGAAGAAATATGAATATCTTTACCTGAAGAATCTGTGAATGGCTCTATTTCTCCTAGTTTTACCCCAGCTTCTCTGAGGGCTTTTGCACCGGCTAAAATATCAAATATAAATGCATACCTTGTTAATAATTATCCAGCCAGCCATTTCTACAGTCAGTTGCAACTAGTACCCATGAATAGCCATGACTAAAACATGTTTTATATCACAACTTTGAACTTTAAAATTTTCCACTGAAACTCAAATTGTAAAACCATCAAACTCCAAAGTTCTTGCGGCTTTTTTCCAGTTACGCATATTTTACAACCATCACTCCCTATGAGGGGCTCTTTCGTGAGGTTTGCTCCACACACATGTACCACTACATTCAATATTTACAGCACACAACACTCAACTCACATGTTGATTTTTATAGAGGGAGGAAAACAGGAGAACCTGGAAAAAACTCTCATGTCAAGGGAGAGAACAACACATCTAACAAACTCTATTCACATGTGGCATCCATAGGGTTTGAACCAGCGACCTGTCTCATTGGACTCACAGCAGTGAGAAGCAATGCAATAACAGCATACACCACCCAAGCCACCCAGTTATCCATGTTATTGATTTTTCTGACTGGTGCTACAGAAAAAATTCAGCATAGAGGAAGGAACTTTGAAGTTTGACAGGATAAAACTATGAAGTTTAATGACACAACAGAACATGCTTCTGTCATGACTGTTCACAGGTAGATGCAATGGACAGTTTTTCTGCAAGTCTGCTACTGTCTATTAACGGTTATTCATTTTGTCATTAGTCAGATAATTAATTTAATCATTCTGATGTTAATTATTCATATTCTAGAAATAAAGATATAAACTGATCAATACCACCAGCAGCATGTCTTATATTAGCAGTTTCCATTCTTTCTTCAACTGTTTCTATATCTGATTCAGGGTTTTCTTTACCCAGACCAACGGCAACTATGCAGGGATAATCCTGATGAGGCAAAAACAAATGTAGCTAGAAAATAACAAAATCATGGTACTAAGTGCAACCTATGAATAACTATAAAAATATGGTCAATTAATAGATCAAACACTGAAAAAACTGTTTCATCTGATTCTTAAACACTTTGAAATAAAGAGGCACAGCCAAGTTTTTTTAACTGACTATAATTCAAAGAATTTGTCAAAGAATTGCCCGAGGTTTCTAAAACGAGGGCAAATATTTTCAGATGACACATGGTCTGAAATGGGGAAAACATTACACCCAAGTGGATTTGGTTTATAGATTGAAATTACATTATTTTTTTCTTCTTCAGATTAAGCTACTTACCAGACTAAACTACTTACCTCTATTGTTTTTCCATTACTAGCTGTTATAACATCTCCTGGTTTTAGAGCATTTCCAGAGACCATATTTTCACAGAGTGGTGTCAGTACTGTTACATTGATTGGCAGTTTCAGCAGTGCAATGGCTCCTAAAGCAGCACAGACAGTTGCTGCTCCACCCATGTCAGCTTTCATTTGACCCATACTTTTGGCTGGCTTGATGCTAATACCTCCACTAATTGCAAAATTAAGAAAGAAAGAAATTATTTTGTTTATCAAATTAAGCATTTAATAATTCCGTTTGAACAATTTCAGCAACCCTGAAACAGCCTCTGGGCTTGATCTAAGTCAAAAGTCTGAATTTTTAAATCCTTAAGTTTCTCACACTCCCTCACGTATACCTTGTATGTAATATGTGAAAAATATAATAGAGTGACTTTTAATTATATTATAAGAAGCATGCTATTTAAATACAAATATAAGTAATAGGCTTTTTTTATTTTATATTTTTTACGAAGATATATGGACTTTTATCACTGAATTTTATTGTCAAATAAGGGAGCATTCATAATTTGTCTAGAGGGAGGGCTATGATGATTTTGAGGAGGGGCTATTATTTTTCCCTTATGTGAGTTAGGGGGGGCTAACGAAAACTTGACCATATGTAAAACCAAGTATAGAGGGGGTCAGCCAGCGATATTTTACCTTGAGTAATTGATATCTCTTGAGGGGCAGGGGGCCAAAAAAAATTCCATAGATCATCAGGGGGGGGGGGCTTCAAAAAAATGAAGAGAAAAAAATTGAAAATCATCATAGACCCCCCTCCAGATAAATTATGAACGCTCCCTAAGCTTTTTGGAGTATAAATAGAGAGCATATTATGAAGGTGTGTGCAGCCTGTGTGGAGTGCTTAGTCACACACAAATTTGATGATCATCCTATCAACATGTATGGGCTTACCATAATACAACACAACTCATAAAAATGTCCATTCACATCACATTTTCATGTAATAACCTGGAGAATTTATTGAAAACAATATTTACCTGTCAAATGTAACTCCTATTGGAAAAAAATATAAAAAAATTATTATAGACAGCGCATTTCACATAACATTTTTTTAATTGATGAGTGAGTTCCGAAGTTCATTCAGAAGTTCTGAAGTTCATGTTGCACTTTGGAAGTTCACAAACAAACTTTGGAAGTTCACAACAAACTTCATTGGCAAACTTTGATCTTACTTGCTGCAGAAGTTCAAGAATTCGTTAGACACTCAGTCTTGCTTGTAAATTCTACTTGTTTTTTTCCTTTATGCCAACCGTAGGCAAGCACTACCCTTCCTTGGTGGAGCAGCTTCATCAGTGTAAATCTTGAAGTTGATTTTAATGAATTATTGAACTTCATGGGAAATAAGTTTGAAGTTCACCAACAAAGTTGATTGTGAATTTCCACTCACTTGTCAAAAGTTATGTGAAACACTGGAGTGTAAATGAAATACAAAATGAAACAAATTACAATTTACAAATCAGATGAACAAAGTTGGATAGTTTAGCTTGCTTTAAATATTAATTTACCTTTTCCAACCAATACCAATGGATTCTTTATGTTATCTGTAGCTCCACTGTATGTTATTTCCATAAATAAAGATTCTTCTGAGGATGCTTTCCCAACACTAAGGAATGCACCCATCTTCATCTCCTCTGCCCAAGACTGACCTCTAGTAAAATATCACATTTTTACACTATGTGGTCTTGACCAGATTTCATTTAAAGTACCCCCAAAGAAGCAGTTAGATGTTAATGTCTCAGTTCACAGAAAGTTCCAGAAGAAGGTACTAGAACAAGCCTTTCTCAAATCAACATCAAGCCTTAGAAATAATTTCCAATCTCCCTCCATGGACAAGGCATGGATGTTGTCTGAAACTATAGAGCACGCCTCTTTGGGGTTAAATTTCACACCCAGTTGGAAACACAATTAGTGGGGAGAGGGAGGCTGCACAATATTTTTGTGGGTACTCATCAAAACTCTTTCTGTCAGTAACCTCTCAAATATTACTACACTTCTCAGTTGAGTTTGGCATGACAGAAATTTTCCTATAAAGTTTTAACATCTAGCTCTCAATGTTTCTAAGGGCAATGCCACAATGGATCGTAAGAATGATAGCTTCTGATTGGCTGAATTTGTTTGGGCTAAAATATTGAGACAAATTCAGCCAATCAGAAGTGATCATTCTCACAATCTAGTGTGGCATTGCCCTTAGAAACGTTAAGAGCTAGGCATCAAAACTTTATAGGAAAACTTCTGTCACACCAAATTCAACTGAGAAGCGTAGTAGATTAGAATACTTTCCCAGGGAATACCCTTAGCGAAGGGTTACTTTGCTCTACCCTGCATCATCATAGTGGTGCAGATGTCTATAGGATACTTTCAGTAATTCACCTGACTTGAATGTCAATGCTATCCAAGTGACCAAGCCTATCTTTCACTGTCTCTGTAAATATTTTTGGTGTCATAAGGTTAGCCGGTGTCTCCATTAACTCCCTGGCAAAGTTCTGACTGGCAGCAAGAATCTTGCCTCTTTCCCAAGACTCTAACCATAAAGAGCTGAATTAAAAAAGATAATTGTAATTAAATGTCATATTACACTAAACATCAGATTTCATGATTTTTGCCAGATTTTATTTGTCTCCCATCTTTTCAACTAAATTAGAGTTAGAGGTATTTGCTCGCCACAGTACAAAGTTAGGGAATTAATCATTAATGACACTGAGGTGTTAAGTGGAGCATGTTATTTATGAGGATTTCCCCTTTTCTTCACCAAAAAATTGTTGGCCCCAATAAAACCTTAAATAAATTGATATGTTCCCCATTTCGATTCCTGCATAGCCTGCCTACAGGCACCTGACTTTGGGGGAACTCAAAGGGGTAGGATTACTACACAGAGTTTTGTGACCCCCCTTTAAAAAATGGCCCTTCCCTCTTACAAACTTCTCCCTAATTAACGTCCAGTACCAAAAGATCTACAAAATATTTGTGGTCTCAAGTGCTTCAAAAAATGAATCTGAATCAAATGTTTATTTAAAAATTTCATTTCCGCTACCTGTCAAGACTTTTCCCTTGCTTATATAACTTCAAATCCACTGGTAACTTGTGCTTTTTGGGTGCTTTAAGTTTGTCAAAACTGAAGAGTGAAAGCAATGCCCCTTCAGCAGCAGCTGGTGATTACACACACAAAAATCATTATTGCATACAAAATGATGGTATAGCTTATGTTATAACTTAAAATAAATCCACCACTTAAAGAAGAAATATGAATATCTTTACCTGAAGAATCTGTGAATGGCTCTATTTCTCCTAGTTTTACCCCAGCTTCTCTGAGGGCTTTTGCACCGGCTAAAATATCAAATATAAATGCATACCTTGTTAATAATTATCCAGCCAGCCATTTCTACAGTCAGTTGCAACTAGTACCCATGAATAGCCATGACTAAAACATGTTTTATATCACAACTTTGAACTTTAAAATTTTCCACTGAAACTCAAATTGTAAAACCATCAAACTCCAAAGTTCTTGCGGCTTTTTTCCAGTTACGCATATTTTACAACCATCACTCCCTATGAGGGGCTCTTTCGTGAGGTTTGCTCCACACACATGTACCACTACATTCAATATTTACAGCACACAACACTCAACTCACATGTTGATTTTTATAGAGGGAGGAAAACAGGAGAACCTGGAAAAAACTCTCATGTCAAGGGAGAGAACAACACATCTAACAAACTCTATTCACATGTGGCATCCATAGGGTTTGAACCAGCGACCTGTCTCATTGGACTCACAGCAGTGAGAAGCAATGCAATAACAGCATACACCACCCAAGCCACCCAGTTATCCATGTTATTGATTTTTCTGACTGGTGCTACAGAAAAAATTCAGCATAGAGGAAGGAACTTTGAAGTTTGACAGGATAAAACTATGAAGTTTAATGACACAACAGAACATGCTTCTGTCATGACTGTTCACAGGTAGATGCAATGGACAGTTTTTCTGCAAGTCTGCTACTGTCTATTAACGGTTATTCATTTTGTCATTAGTCAGATAATTAATTTAATCATTCTGATGTTAATTATTCATATTCTAGAAATAAAGATATAAACTGATCAATACCACCAGCAGCATGTCTTATATTAGCAGTTTCCATTCTTTCTTCAACTGTTTCTATATCTGATTCAGGGTTTTCTTTACCCAGACCAACGGCAACTATGCAGGGATAATCCTGATGAGGCAAAAACAAATGTAGCTAGAAAATAACAAAATCATGGTACTAAGTGCAACCTATGAATAACTATAAAAATATGGTCAATTAATAGATCAAACACTGAAAAAACTGTTTCATCTGATTCTTAAACACTTTGAAATAAAGAGGCACAGCCAAGTTTTTTTAACTGACTATAGAAGTCAATACTCTTTCAGGTGTTTGATCTAGTTTGATCTGGTAGAACCAAAAATAATTCTAGAAAAAAAATCAAAGTGAAAGTTGGCTAAATTTTATGCTAAATAAGATAACGTATCCAAACCAATGCCACAGTGATTTACTTTGTTTTCTCCTTATTAATTATTCATGTGCTTGAGAAATATTTCTTAAAGCTCCACTGCTGTATTATATCTTACCCTATCAAGTCCATAAAGTGTTTTTGTTTTTCCAAGTTTTCCTTTAAAACCAGATCTTTAAAAACAGCAATATGTGTCATTTTGTTGATATTACAAGATATAAAGCTGTGGTGTATCCAATGGGTGGTCAGTCTCAGGGTGCCCATGACCCCCCTTTAATATCTTGGAACATGGTTGTTTGGTCAATACAAGAATTAACAATCAAACATTTTATGTAAAATCCCCAGCTTCCACCACTCAAAATCCTACATCCACGGGCCTAGTAAAGCAAATAGTATCTTTCTGAGACTTTTTGCTGCTACTTTTAATAACTTACATTTTAAGGATCTCTTTAAGCCTTCCAGATGTTCTACTGTTAAAACTACTAGCAGTTTTTGTTAATGTGAAGCTACTTTCTGATTGATTTTCTGACTCATATCCACCAAGAACAAGTCCATTTTCAATTACATGCTGTCATTATAAAAATTAATTAATCAAAAAATGATGACTGATAGTGATGGTGATGATGATGATGATGAAGATGGTGATGATAGTGAATGATGGATGTTTTAGTAGTGATGGTGGTGGTGATAAAGACATACCTATAATGACAATGACAGAAACAGCAACAACAAGAACAGGGGTGGATCCAGGATTTTTTCAGGGAGGGGTGGACCCCCAAGGAATTTTTCAGGGAGTGGTGCACCATTTATGTTCAGGACTGGAGCACCAAAATTAGATAACAATAAAGCCATAATTGACTGTAAATAATTGCTCATCTCAGGGGGAAAGTGCACCCTTCCCCTAGATCTGCCCCTGAAGAAACATGAAAAGGGCGCCGGCAGAAAATTCTTTTTGACTTCAAAATACCACAGGTATCCCAAACCATAATTTTTGATGCTTTGAATGTTGCTCTTCCAAAACTGAGATAAATGCTGTTTAATTATTAAATTATTAAATTCCGTTTCAAGAACCATTATAGTTGACTTTTATTTCAACAATAAAATAATATACAAGGGAAATTGAAATGTCACTTACTCAGGGTTCCCAATGCAAGAAATTGCTTGCTGCTTCAAATTTTCGCTCCAAATTAAAAATAATAACTTGAATAGTTCCAATGAATTATTTTTCCAGTAAAATCTAGTTTGTGTATGTGTGGGGGCAATTCTTGCAGAACCATCCAGCAACAGAACAATTTTGTAAACCCTCGCCTCTGGGTGTCCTATCGTGCCCGGAAATATATTTTCTGCATTACTGTTTGAAAATATCTATCAATATCTTAGTGTTATTAACGAATAATCATCCTTTCCAACCAAAAACTTACCTCGGGGACAAAGCACAACCCTCTGGTTTGTAGAGATAAACTACGTGTATAATTATAGCGCAGGAAACACGCACGCCTACAGACCATGAACGCCGCCATTTTGATTGACGACAAGCTCCGAAACACTCCCGATAAATTTCCGAATGATTCACGAGGACTCTACAGACATTTCGATTTGAAGGACACTTGAATACCATGAGTGCAGTGAAGAATAAGAAGCTGTTGTATTTAGCAAAGTGTGAAAAACCTCTGCAGGGATTTAAGACCCATGCACACCATGGATCTTAAAAGGACTGTTTAAGATCCATAATACACACTAAGCATTTTGCTCCAGGAGCAGGCTCTAGGGTTGTTTTGCTCCTTCGTGTGTACCAAAGATTTCTTGTTAAAAAGGTTGAGCTGGGAGCAGAATTTTGACCCTGGCTCATGCTCCCTGATATTAAACTAGTTAAATATCAGCAAGCATGACCACACCATGCAGCAAGCTCCCACAGCATGCTCTCTCGTGTGTACTAGTTGTGCAAAATGACCCAGAAGGCTGCCCTTGGAGCAAAACCCTTAGTGTTTACAGACCTTTGAGAAGCTGGGGGGCTAGGAAGCGTTGCCCAGGGGGAAGAACTAAAATGTTTAAAAAATGTGGTTCAAAGAACAATTTAAAAATAACATTAAAAAAAACAGCGAATTCAGATCTATTGCAATTGAAAATCTAAAACAATAAGTTATCACAAAAGGTACATTTTTGACCCCACAGGGTGTACTCCCTTTGTTCATGTGGTAGGGGTCACTGACCATCCTTTTAGGGTTGAAAATATTTTTTTGTGAACCTTTTAGGGGCTCCAACTCAAAAGTCAGTTGCAATCAGTTTTTCATCAGGTTAACAAAGTTAATCTTCTCTTTTGACAAAGATGTCATATATAGTCATACCTTTTAGGGGTTGAAATCAACATGGCTTCAAAAGCTCTTAATTTGTGCATACCTTTTACGGGTCATTTACAAAATTGACTGCTGATCACCCATAACACTTTGACAAAGTGAGTACCCCCTGGGATTTCAGCCCCCTCCCCAACAAAATTATGCTCTTATGTCACTGCTTTGATGTAAATTAATGGCATCTGAAGTAATGCTTGGGTAGACAAATTTTGACCACATTTGAAAAATCCCTTTAGCCTCCCAAGATGGAATTTTACTTGCATGTAAAATGTTGAAAAAATCAAATCACTGCCCATGGACGGCAGAAGCAAAAAATTATTGGGGGGGCACATTTAACCTATTAACAATTCTATTTAAAAGTTGATTTTGATAGCCAGAAAATTATTGGGGGGGGGCAGTGCCCCCTGACCAAATTATTGGGGGGGCCAGTGCCCCCCGGCCCCCCCGGTTCCGCCGTCCATGCTGCCAGTGAGTTTTGTGTTTCAAAGCAGGTTAGACAACTTACTCTGGAAAATACCAACCATAAATAAACCAAGTTCTTTTCACATTTAGATTTATTTCAGACATCTATCTTTACAAGAAACAAGAGTACACATTTTAGAGTTTGTTCAATTTTTCCATTTACTCTAGGAATAACATAGATTACTTTTTTCTGACTTTTTCCTTCATAACTGGATTCATGTTATTTGAATCCTATATTAGCATTTTGAGGCTAAAAAAGTAATGGCTAACAAAATAAAAACCTAAGCCAATTGGCTATTTGAAGACTTCTTTAAAACCTAACAGTGTCCACTGTGTTAATTATTTTTTAAAAGATGCTTTAGAAATAAGAATACTTTACAGAAGTGGAACTAATGTCATCCTCATTAAGAAAAGAAATGATGCCTTGTAAGAAGACATTAAAAGGAAACCCTGGCTTAAAGCATATTTGCACGCAATTTTACTTCAAAGTCATGCACTCTATTTGTAAAATAAAATAACTCTAAATACTCTAAAGCATTTCATACATACTTACATATTAAAAGTTGTAATAATATTAAGAATGAATAATAATGTTAACAAAATACAGAATACTTCTAAAAAATTTTTTCTAAGCTTTTAACAAATGTAGTGCATGTACTTTAAACAAAATGTTGACTTGAATATGTGTAAAGAATAATGTAGATAGAACATAAAAAACAGTTCCTAACTTCACTGGGATTCTTTAAAAGAATGTTTCAAGCAGAAAATACAGAGCCTTCTTTTCCCTTTCATACATTACAAATTAATGATATGATGTACTTTGTTTTCCTTTACATTCAAGACTGAATCCACAACTCTTCTTCGCCAATTCATGAAAGTTCTCACCCATAAAATCACATTTTTAAGTAAAGAAATTGGGCATTACTGTTTGATCAAGCCACAGCTTATATCCTAAATGACTGCTGGTCATAAATTTCACTCTCACATTTTCTGTGATTAAAAGCAAAACTTTAAAATTCAATGACATGTATAATCTCAAAGAGATCATTTTAGGGCTATGCAAGCTTTATTAACCTTTGAAATGGTTTTCTCCTCTTACCTAAAATGACATGTCTTGCATGTTAATTTAATCTTTCAATTTATGATAAAAAAAGAGAAAACCTTCACTCCAGCATGTAGAATTCATTGCATATTAGAGAATCTACTTAGTACATTTCAATCATCAAAACTATTCACCTTTCTCTGTTTACTCATGATGGTCATCTTTCCCTCGCTTGCTGAATCTCTTTTTCAAGGCATCTTTAAAACTCTTCTTCTTCTTCACTTTAGTGCTCTTTGATGGGCTTTCAGGCTCTGGAGATTCAGCTGAAGCTCCTTCTTCACCTTCATCTTCCTTCTTCTCATGTTCCTCTTCATGTTCTTCCTCCCTTTTTTCTTCTTCCCCTTCTTCTTCCTCAGTTTCTGGAGCCTTGAGGCGGGTCTCATCTTTGACTTCTTCATCATCAATAAACACCTTCTTGTTCTCAGTTACCTGGGTTTCTTCTCTTGTCTTCCCATCCTTGTCAATGACACGTGTCACTACTACAGTAGTTTCTTTGATTTCTCTCTTGTGTGTCACTCCTTCTGGCGTCTCTGCATCTGCTACTCCTTTTTCCTCTTCAGGCCAAGCATCTGGTGAGGATTCCACAATGACATTGGTAGTGTGTGTGACTATTTCTTCACCACCTTTCCTTTCAATCTGTAAATAAAATTATAAATCCTCAATAAAAATTATTCTGATTACTTATGGATGTCAGCGAACTGCTGAACTGAGACAGAAATATGTGTCATAACATCTACTGTTGTGCCTAAAAAGATTGTTTACCTCTACATTTCTTTGCAATTTTCTAGAGAGGATACAGTAAACACACTTAGCGATTTTCCCACGTGAAAACCACAAAGGAATGTAGAGGTAAACATCAATGTTTTAAAGTGCAACAGTAGAGATTATGACACGTAATTGTGACACGTTTTTTTGTCTTGGTATCTTTGATGTCCTGCTATAATTTTATGCCTTCCCTTTCAAAAAACATCAAAATTGACTTCCAGCTCCTTTCCCATTAAACCAAATATTACATTGTCCCATTGACATAACATTTTTAATAGTGAATATCAACCTACTGTATATACCTCAATTTCATCTTTATCAACCTTTTCAGGCTTCTGATCCTTGATAATAACTGGTTCATCTACATTCTCTGGTATATCACTCTCCTTTTTGTACTCTGTAGACTTGACTGGTGTGTTTAGCCACTTGACTCTATTACGGTAGGTGTTAGCACGTCCAGTAGAGTGAGACCTCTTGGGCTGTTTGTCAATTTCTGGGGTAAAGAAGAGCTGAGCTCTTGTGGAGGTTGTTGTTGCTGGAGATGTTACTTCTCTTGCACTTGGTTTATCGCCAACAAAAACATCAGGGTTCTTGTACAAATGGCCTGTTCTATAACCCTACAAATTTGAAAAAAGTATTTCATTACTAGTAAATCTGTGGTGGTGTTGAGTTACTGGAAATGTAAGTGTATTACATATTTGAGCATTGTTTGGACAAATAAGTTCTAATTATTTTGACATGTCTTTCACAAATATTTTCTTTTTTTTTATGGAGAGTGTTAGGATTAAGAATTCTTTATCTGAAGTCACATGCAAGGTTTTGTTTTTAAACACCCGTCATCGTGGACAAAAATTCCAAGTATTTTTTACGAAAAACTTGTGAATTATTTTCTTAGCTTTAAAAAGCTTTTTTAAAACTTGCTACTATCTTGAGGCTAGCTTACACTCACCAAATAAATCAGCCAGCTGTAAACCAGGAAACAATTTAAATATTTGAACCATCTGTCATATAAATCTTTGAATCACTTATTTCACAAATAGGAATGACTTACCCTAGAATCAAGCATGCGCATATAGGCCTCAAACTCCAATTCTCCTCTCTTCCATTGGGTTTTGGAAATGTTTGTTGACACATTCTCTGAAGCATTTAGATCCCTTTTTCTTATCTGTTCATCAATTTTAAGAAGATTGTCTACACCAGCAGCCATTGCACGCACCTGTCAAATGATTACAAAGTCAGTGTAATCCTTCTGGTTTGGCCTTAGAGGAAAAACAGGGCTCCAAATGGAAAATTAAAATGGCCAGAGACTTTGTTTATTTTGTGCAGGACAAATAATTTTGGTGGAGTGAAATTTGCCTGTCCCCTGCCCTTTTATTTTCCATTAGGCAGTTCAAAATTGTTTTCGCCCGCTAGTAGTAAAAATTGACCGGCATTTTGGCCTTTGGCAGGCTGCTACTTCAAGCCCTGGAAAGGGCTTAGAAAGGAAGACAAAGTTTAAAGGATGACTTTAAAAATTCATCATACTTGTATAGCTTTGCATTACCTGGTATTCACAAGCTTTCACAGTCCAAAAGGCACGATCAACTGCTGCTTCTACAGTTTCTCCACAACATACTATTCCATGATTCCTCAATACCATAACCTGGACAAAAATACATTTAAAAAAAATTGATAAATATCTCCTAAATCATAAGATCTACTTTGATGGATTTAGAAGTAATAAACACAGGAAAGAGCATTTCATCTGATATCCAAATGCCAAGAAGTGGGTTGAGAAACAAGACAATTTTTCTGACCAACTTCCAGGTGTTTGGGTAGAAGATGAAACTTTCTTTCAAGTGTTTGATATAGCTTCTCAAACCATGAATAATTCAAAGCAAAAGTTGGCCAAATTTTATTCTAATTAAGATCACATATCCCAATCACCATCATGGTAGTGATTTGCTTCATTTCTCCTCACTAATTATTTATGAGTTTGAGAAGTATTCAGAACTGCTACTGCATCAATTCCATTTTTCTCATTTTATCTCTATCTTACACACCTTGCTATTCTCTCCTAAGTCCTTTGCAATTGATTGCATTTCTTCATCATCAATCAGGATTCCTTGATAATCATGATATGTTATTTCACCAAGCTGTAGAGTTCAAATGATAATTAGAATTATCAAATATAATTTTGCTGTGGTGACAGAGGATTTGGAGAGGCTTGAAATACACATGTCATTCAACCTTCCACGCCCCTTTTTACTGACTGTAGCATATCATACATGTACCATATCACTGTGGACCTCAAATATTTGCCTCTCCCTGATTTTGGTTAAGTAATATTGTACTGTTCAGGTAGTTACTAATTTCACTGAATATTAATGAGTGCCATGGTGACCTTCTGGAGGGACCAGGACTGCAAGGTCAGTCCCTACCAGCTGAGCAAAAAACTAGCTGCTCAAAGCATCATTGGTCGAAACCTCCGGCCACTACTGTTTTCAAAATCATTTCTTGCATGGTTTTTAGATAATTTACAGCTAAAATAATACTCTTTTTAATAGTTTTGGACTTTTCTGAGACTCATAATACATCGGATTAAGTTTTCAACTGTTTTTAGAAAGAAAAAAGTGCTTAACATAGGGCCGGCCATGAAAAATCACAATGGACTATGATTGGTTAGAAAATTTATTTCGAGCTCAGCTGGTCATGCATGGCACCCAATCCCAAGCTCATTTATTGGCTATGAGTTTAAATGAGTCATGTTTGAGACATGATTTACAAAATGAAATGTGTCAAACCTGTGCTCACACTTACCACACTTTGTTCAAGAGATATGGGAAGGAGGCCAAATTCTGTTGCAGCAACCTATAAATTAAAAAAATTCCCTTAAAATATATTGGGACCTTAAATTTATTTAGCTTAAATAAGAACATCAAACTGATGGTATAATAACATCCTAAATCTTAAAGTAGAGCTTCACTGAACTGCCTTGTAAGAAATGGAATTCAAAGCTTAATACATTTTAATACTTTAACTCATAAAAGATTATCATCAGATATAAAGTTTCATCAACCATAATCAATTTTATCGCTTACTAGTTTTGGCGGATGTTCCGCCCATCAACAATCGTCGCATGCTATTACAGAGCGCGAGCATTAGAATACATAAAATAAAAGGAAATACAATAAAACTTAAAACAACAAATAAATATATCTAGTACATGAATAATAATATTAATAATAATAAAATTAAAATGTATATATAAATAAAATAAAAACTAAAACAATGCATGATAACAAAGATTATTAATAAATTTGACAGGTTTTTATTAAAACATAATGGTAATCACTGAAACATTTTTTAAAAACTGTGATGACAAACGTCACAGATGTGAGATACGAGATAATTCCTATAATCTAGACATTTCTACATGGAAAAATGCCAATTTAACTAATTATTCAAGACATCAAAACACTTGTACAACTTAATATTGAAAATTTCCTTTAGAACTATCCTGCTGTTATTGATTGCCTATTTTGTGCCTTGGTCACCTTTTTTTGTTTTCAAATAAGGTTAAATAACAAAAACAAATACATAATATTTGGTCTAGATCACATTGTATACCTCAGGGTTCATAATTGTTTGGGGTTTAAATTATAAGAATGATTTCCCTATTGGAAAATGACATTTTGAAATATTCGTGAATTATATTTTTTCAAAAAATACTTTCCTTGAAGAAATGCATTGCTTATATTATTAATTTGACTCTAGCAAATAAAATCTTTCCCTTTTATGTTACTAATACAAAATATTAAAATATCAAGCTAAATTAAATTCATTTTTAAATTTAAAATTGATTTTACTTACAAATCTCTAGAAAATGCAAGTAATGTTTGAGAACAAAAAAATCACCAGTTTAGAACTAAGGAAGAATTAGGTATAAGAATCTCAATAATTAAATGTAGTTAAAAACCACATTGTTAGAATAATGAATAAATCATTTAGTATGACTGTTTGTCCATTCACGTTTTGGAACAAATATGTAAAATTTAATTTTCAGGCAGAATTTTATTTAAAAAATTATAGAAACAAATTATTGAAGCAAAATTCTTCAAAACATCACCAAAGAAATAATCTCAAAACCATTGAATTTTTATTTTCAAACAAATACCTTTGACTTTTTTTAAAATTTCTTTTAGAATAAAAAATATAATGGAGATATAATTTCAATAGCAATAATTATTGATTTCTTATTATAATGATGATTATTTATGGCACTGTGCTACTTAACCCTCACAGATGGCTGGTCAAAAATTAAACCATATTATGACAGGTAGCTCATGCTTGAATGGCATATTATGGTAAACAAACTTCAACGCCAATACCATATTGATATAAAATTTTTACAGTTTTATATCAAGTCAATAGTACAAAATTATATACATTTATAGAGTCTCAATTACCTTTTAGTAACAGTAAAAAATTTTAAATTCAAACACCAAGATATTTTGAATAAATCTATGCAATTAGAATAAAAATACCACTGAACCAAATCAAAATCAGATTCTCCTGGTAGATGTTTGTAGTTGAATGAAAATGATTCCAAATCTCTTTAAAAGGAAAGGAAGACTATTAAAGGGATGAGTCATAGGAATTTATTTTCCTTCAAGTGTATGTATACATACATACGTTATTAAGGAAACCAGATATTCAAATCTCAAGATGTTGTGTTCCAAGAATTTCAAATAGTGGTGTCAACGTTGTCTAGCCATAAGCAGGTGGTAAAAATTATCACTAAGAAAACTGATCTTAAATTTGGTGAACCAAAGCCCAGAAAGTAATAAAAAGTAGGAAATAATTTCTCATTGCTTCAGTGATTAAAATTTATGCTTAATTCATATTTTTTTTTCAAATCTTCATTTTTATAAGTGTTATATATTATTTTATGATGGGAAAACCAAAAGACATACGATGCATTGGTATGTTCAAGACATTAACTCCTAAGTAATCAACATGTAGAGCTATAATTTCTGCCCTAAAATTATAAATATGAAGTGTCCAAAACAAGATATGCCTGAATAGGCGTATAAAGCTTATTCATTGTAAACTTTTCTTGTTTTTTGAAGCACCATTATTTACAACAAGTCTTGCTACACACCTCCAATGTTTTTTATCATTTTTAATCCTTGCTTTTTTTACTTGTGGCACAATTTAGCGAATATCATTGAAGCATTTTATAACACACCCAAGAAATGGACTTGATTGATGTTAGTCACAATTTTGATAAGTATAAATTACCAAACAGTTTGATGAAGGTTCTAGCAATCACCAGCAAAATGGCACATGCTTGAACCTGTAACAACTGCGAGCTTTTTCAGGGTTCTGTTCAAAGTAAACCTTATATTTGAATAGAACACGCGATAAAAGTGAAACCTACAAACAGGGAAAAGTACTATAAAAGAACATTTGTCGATTTCCAGACATTGTCTATTGGCGCGCGCATCACTGTATAGAAACTTCAACGTAGATTCTCTCTTTTTTGGGGTGCTTTGAAAGCGTTTAATACGGTAAAATGGTGATAGTGTGAACAGAAAGATACCTACCGCGACACAGTCCGCCTGATGGAGATGAATTACGCATTTGATGTCTTTTCGCGCTCTGTGAATAGCTGAATGAAGAACAAGACCTGCTTTGCTAATTCCGAGACTAGTGCTTCCTCCATCAATAACGTTCCCTTCGAGGTCCACCTTGACTAGGCTTGAGGCAGTGACTTCACTGTACAGAAGCCCGAAGGGATTGAGCAAATAGTGCTCTTCTTCGTTCGATGTTCTAGCCTAGAAAAATGCGCAAGAGAAGATCATTAATAGGAAGCTTGCCAGCCGGAGGACGAGCTTGCTCGCGCCGCCATCTTCATCATAAACACCAAAAAGCCTTTCGAAATCTATATGTCACAATTTACAGGATTACTCTGATGAAATCATGTGTAAACTCCATAAGCACAATAAGCTTCTAACCAAGCGTTGGAAGACATGGTTTCCTTTGGACGAAGGGACTTTTTAAAGCACGTATACGAGGGCTTTTTCACCGCCCGTACCCTGAGGTCGACGGTCATCTTCTCGTCTTTTTGTTTTTAATTGAAAACCATTTGAATGGCGCGATGGAGTTCAACCGTACAAAGCTCAAATAACTGTAAATTACCCCCATTTAAACCAGAAAAAAATATTTCTACTTACAGTAATATGGCCATAGATTCCAACACTCCATCCAAACAAATCTACGAGACGGTAAACTGAAGCGAGTTTGCAGCGCAAAAGCCGTTCTTGCTTGGAGTAGTTCAGCGTTTCTGAGCCACGAATATCTGCAATCGGAGTGACTACAGCTCCACCAGCGCTTCCACCGTAAGAAGGAATTAAGAAATCCTGGTAAGCACGAACGTTTTCGGTGTGCTTGGGGCCATTGTGGACAAAATTCTCTACAATGTCTTCCAACTCTTCGCGCAGCACCTTGTCATTTAGAACAAGAGAGACTCGTTGGCGTAGCTTGAGTCCTCTCACATCTCGGATGATATCCTCGGGTCTTTTTACTGCTTTACTCCTCGCTGGAGCACTCAGTCGACGAGCTTTCATGTCAGTGATAGCTCTCCCTGTTTTGCTAGCAGACATTGTGAAGGATCTATCGATAAACTCGGCCGATCTTAGGTAAAAAAGGCGAAGCTTCAAACTCGATCACACCTTCACTGCAACGCCCAAGTATTCTGTGGAGACAACGACTACACATGCGTTCTTGGTTCTTTGCTACCTCTGATGAATTCTCCGCTGTGATTGGCTTAGAATGGTCACGTGGGTTGGATTCTCGGATCAATTTACTCCGGCTGCGTCTTCACGTGAAAATTAAAATTGTAAAAGTTTTGGAAGAATTTAAATTTAAAAAATCACATTGTTTTCGCTTTTGCTGGAAAAGTTTTTATTTCCGCGCCAATTTATTTTTACTGATACAAGCCCACCTCTTACACTGTAAAAAACTTTTTTTCGCTGCGACAAAAACATATCAGCTTTTGTAATTCCCAGCACGCACGTGGCCATTATTATTAAAACTGCTTTCTCCACTGAAAAATCAAAGTTCAAAAGAAAAACCCTAAATATACGTTATGATTAAAAAAACGGACTGTTTTTGAAAATATGTTTTGCTGTGCACTGTCCTCGTGACAGTCAGACGCCGTTTACATACATTTTTTTTTTTCGCGCGATCGCTTGAGCGGCCAGTGTCAGCTTGAGCCGCGATGAACCGGTGCTGCGAGGGTAAGAGGATACTCAGTCGGACGCCTGTATCAAGTCTTATTTTCAACGCATCCAGCGACTACTTCGCTGTCCAAAATACCACTATTACGTCAAATAGGTCACATGTATAACAATATATTATCCTTTTGTAAAATGCTCTACCGTATGTCTTAAGTAAGTGCGATAACGTAATTCAAAATGGCACTTAAGTGTTCTATCCACGTCCCACGGACCTACGCTACAATCCACGAAGCGAGACTGATAAATAGACAGTGCATTGAGGGGGTTGAGTGCCTGTGACCGCGACTGTTCAACCGTATAAACATTTCGTCTGCACTTTCTATGGGAAAGGAAGTGTGATTTGCAGATAGCCGCCATGGGAAGAATTTACTTACGCACCATCTTTCCGAGTCCCACTGATTTGTTTATTGTATTTGACTTTGCTTGTTTTTGCTATTTTTTGATCCTTTCCTTTTATTTCTTCTCCTTCCCTTTTCCCTCACTTGTCTTTCGTTGTTCATTTCCTCACATTAATTATTCCTCTTCCCTAATTCACTTCCGTTCGATCTCTCCCCGTATTATTATTCCAGTGTCTTCCACAATAAACCATGATGAACCGAACACTGAATAAACTGATACCATATATACGCATGACACACCTCAGTATATATCACGGAAGATCCTTATCAGCCTCATTTAGTAATCTGTAGACTTGCTCGTGTCGAGGTTAATTATAATCTTTTTGAAAAACTTCTTAGTTATTATAAACGGACAAAGGTGATTTCAATAGCGTTTGCATGATGGCATAATTTACTACCACTACTAGTACTCAGAATACTGTGAGCGCTACCATTGTCAGGCAAATTTTACCAATAGGACGTTTGCATGATGGCGTCATTTGACCACTACTACCAGAATGCTTCGCGTATTTTCTTTCATATTCAA